>PVKN010035623.1:0-11599 GCA_004027915.1 Capromys pilorides | reverse complement strand
TGAAAAGAATAAACATTTGAAGCCATGTAAGAATTCCTGGCCGGGTATGGTGGCACACGCCTGTAATCCCAGCACTTGGGAGGCTGAGGCAGGAGAATCAGTGCGAGTTTGAGACCAGCTTGGGGTATAAAAGTGAGCTCAAGGCCAGCCTGAATTGCTTAGTGAGACCCTGTCTCAAAAAGATTAAAAAAAAAAAAAAGAATTCCTCGCTCCTTGAAAAGTTCCCCTGGCACTGACTTAATCACCCACCCCTCAGGGGCGGATTTACAAGGAGTTCTGCCTGTTCAACCCTTGGGCTGATTACATCTAAATCTTCTCTAGATGAGCAAGCTGCATTTCTGCAGGAAAATTCTAGCTGGCTTCATCAGACAAGCTGAGTCGTGTCATTCTCCTGTTCTATTTACATGGGGGGAAAAATAACCAGCCCAAGTGTTGCAATGGGCCACACCTCCACAGATGCTCCAGTGAAATGCTAACTTAGTACAACAAAAACAAACAGAAAAGGTGCCTTTCTTCGGTTCCCTTGGCTGGCTTTCCACTTAGCATGAGCATCTGCGTTTCTACAACCACGCTTTGGGAAAGAGTAAAAAGAAAAATGTTCCCAAAACAATCACTGCAGGAAAACTCGACATCCACTTAGAAAGTCTTTTATCGTTTCTTAGACAGACTGTCTCTCTATTGGTCCCTGAAATGCAGCTGTTTCTGGGGTAGAAGTATGGAACTCTTCAACAGGATTTGAGAGGACCCCGCGAAGGCCCTGTGGGCCACCCACTCCTCCAAGCCTGGGGCTGCTGGTCTCCCTCACTCCCACACCTAGCAAAGGAGAGGTGAGACTGGAATTCACACCAGACTCCTGATTATACCAAATGAGCCCCTCGTGGATTTTATTTGAAACACAGTTTGCATCTCTCTCTCTTCCTGACAGTTTTGTTTAAACAAACTAATCTCTTAGTTTGTTTAAAATACTCACACGTAAACAGAAGTGAATGTATAATTAATAAAACAAAAAGACAAAAACAAACTGAAAACTATATATCTATCCACCATCGCTCCCAAAAAAAAAAAAAAAAACACACCAGCATGTAACCCAGAAACATAAAGAGGCTTAAATCCTAAAGCAATTCGAATCAAAATTGAAGAGTTGAAAACACCACAAAGCGGAGTCCCTGAGTCATTTCGCAGGTATGCAGAGTTCCCTCCATAAAGCACACATCCCATCTAGGCTTATTCCAAAGTCCCTGCTCCTGCCACACCTTCAGAGCCAGAATTCAACTGCTACAAAAACATAACTACAGCTCAATCCTGCCCGAGAGTTCCCCTCTCCTCAATATTAATTTCTGTGAACTTTTAAGCGGGAAATGGGCTCAGTATCCACTTCTAACTAAAAGTTTGGAGGACTTCAGAGAAGCACGGAAAAGTAGCAAAGCGGCAAAGTAAAACCCAGGTTTAGATGAACTCACAAGAAGCGGCAGGCTGACGTTCAGCACAGCCTTGCTGGGTGAGAGCCGCCTTACCTGAAGGATCCAGCGAAGAGGCAGACACTCTAAGAGGCCCGAGCTGGCAGCTGCCTGGTCCGCTCTTCTGGAAGTATGTGACCGCAGTGAAGGGAGGGACCTGCCTCCCGAGGTTATAAGTTTTCTCCGCTGGTGTGCTGGGGTGTGTGATGGGCGGTTTCTTTTCCCTGTGTTTTAAAGGAGTTTCTATGAATCAGTCTGGCTTTAAAAAAAAAAAAAAAAGAGTTGTTGGTAAGCTACGCCCTGCTAAGTTGGCAGTCAGTCAAAAGTGGCTGGGAGTGAGCCATCAATTCAGAAAAGCCTGTCCTAGGCTCCCTCTGGCTCAGCTGCACAGACCACAGTGGAAAAAGGAGTGACACTGCTTCAAATGAGTAATAGGAGGCATACAAATAGATCTGTTTACTGAAGTCCACTCCTCCTCCCCAGAAGGGAGCCTTGGTTACCATGGACATGAGCAAAATACAGGTTCCAGCAAGGGAAGGGGAGGGTCGGGGAAGGGGACAGTCACCTATTAATTAAGGTCGAGCTAATCATTCAGCGAGACTCCTGTTCTCCCTCCCATCCCCAGTGCTCTGGCTGCTGCTCATTGTCAGGAACTCATTTCTGACTTTCCTGCTTGACCTTCATACGCCATCCAGAGGGGCGGCTGTGGGACATGGCCCAGAAAACAGAAGGGGACCCACCTCGAGTGTGCGTGACCCGCTTCTGAATGACGGGAACTGATTGCTAGCAGGAAGTCCCTGGATCCTAATTTTGCTCTCTGCAGGCCCCTAGGAACTCTACACGTCCCAGGGAGAAGCACCCTGGTTAAGGACTTTGCTTCCTGATCTCCGTGTAATAACCATCTGGACCTTGTGCTACAATTGACTTTCTTGGGCTTCATCATCGAAGCCACTTCCCTGTGGCACTCCTTTCTCCGTCTTGGAGCTAGGAGGGGCCTGCCAAGGCTTCCAGTCCCACACACAGCCTAGGCATTCCACTAGGGAGATGGAGAGCCTACCTGGGTGGATGCCTGAGGTTCAGCTCTCACTTAAACTCGGTGGCTAGCTGAGTGATCTTAGGCAGATCACCTGCCCTCTCTGTGCCTGTTTCCTTGTATATAAGAAGTAGGCACCTCCCTTGAGGAGTTCTAATGAGCAGTTCCTGCATGGAGCTGGCAGTGTATATGTTAAGTGATTATTTTCCAGTAGAAACACAGGCCCAGAGGGAAGCTGGGTGACTGTCCCAGCAGCACCGTAAGCTAACAGTAGCAGCTTGGATCCAAGTCTAGCAGCCCCAAGCAATTCTATTTGTTACACTCTGCTATACATGAACAATCTATTTCAATTTGGAGTGGCTCCTATACTAATTTATTCACTTACCCATAATGCTGTACCTCAGCCTTCACTGGGTCCTGTTCAGAACTGGGTCACAGCAGGGAACAGGGTTCCTGACCTCTTGGAACTTCAATTGTATAAAAGGATAGAGAATGGACTGGTGGCAGTTGAACAGAATGTTGATAAAATTAAGTGATAAAATTGTAGGCATATTTTGCTGCTTCTCCTCACATTTCTGTATTTTTTTTTGAACATTCTCCAGTGAATTTAGATTGCTTTGGTTTTAAGGGAAAAAAAATACATTCAAAAAGAAGAAAATATTTTCTAAAGTGAATGAGGAAGAAACACCACAGAGAGAGGAAGAGAGAGAGAGATTGAGAGGAGAGAGGATTCTGCTTCTCCACAATTTCCTGGGAACTGAATTCTACCCCTATGAAAATAACCAAGTCTAGATTTTTTCATTAAAAACTGATGATGTGACAAAGATTGCATCAGTTTCTCAAGCATTTCCTCATGCCCCCTCCCCCATCACTCATGTGAAGACAAAAGCCTGGGAGATGCCACTCCCAGCAGTGGGCCGGTCTGAGATCCAGCGGCCCTACCCTCAGGGAGGTAGGGTGCCTCTGGGTGAGGCCCAGTCCTCCAGGGCTGTGGGGACCTGCACCTTCTCCTTGCTAAGTCTGCCTCCTCGAGCTTCTCTGATATTTAGGGTGCAATTGTCCTCCAAGGACTTATGCCAGTTGCAGTTTTTAAAAACAGAAACACAGGGAATATTGGTGGACAGAGTTCTCCCCGCCTGGCCTACTGAACCCCTGGGTCCCTCTGTGGGTCAGCAATGGGAGAAAGCAGAAATTTGTCTTAAAGTACTGGAGCAGAGGAGCCCCTGGTCCTTCTGGATTTCCGCTGTGGATTCAAGGAGGAAACGGAGAGCGGTGCTCTGAAAGCAGAACCCGGAAAGCCTGCGTTCTAGGTTTTCCTTTCCTACCTCCAGGCTGGGGCAGGAGCGAGTGATCTGCCCCCTGCTTTTCAGTCGTAAAATGCGTAGATATCACAGCCTTGTGAAGGGCCTCATGAATCACATCTTCCCACAGGTTTTAGAGGTGTTCAGGCTTGGAGAGAACACTCTTGAGCTCTTACACATACACACACACACACACACACACACACATACATACCACGCGCACGCATGCCATGCGCGCATTACAGAATCAAATAGTGTAAACATTTTTTAAGATGCATGCTGTTCAGGAATTTGTAAGTCTCATAATTGACCCTTACAATGTCACTGAGCTCATTTTATAAAAGTTATCAAGTCTGGGAAAGAAATCAGATCTGTTCTGGCCAAAGTCTCCTTTTATTGTGTCTCTGAATGTGATTAAAACATTGTCACCTGACTCTTTCATGGTTGTGAGCAGAGGATTGCAAGACTTTGAACGGTAAAGGGTTGAAGTGGCTACAACACACAGGCCTGAGAAACAGGCCTCTCTCTGGCATTTCCCTCTGGTCTTTCAATTTTGAGAAACTTGCGCTTCTGTGCGGCTCCCATTTTCCCCACTTGCAAGGTGGAGGAGACACGTTCATTTTCCACATGAGCCAAGTTTCACTAGAGCTCAGGAAAGCCATAGGTTCTTGGGAAGGAACGTCCTCTCTTCCCCAGTACGACAGGTTTACTCATACACAGGAAAATGTCCCCTCCTTTGGATCATGAAGAATCCACTTCGGGCATGGTGCCATCTGAGGCAGATTTTCTAGCCTGAACTGGCATAAACACTTAATAAATGTATGAAACCAGGGCTTTTAATGACTGATTTAAGAAGTCTCCTGAAGGTATATCTGGCCCAGGCAGCCCACAGAAAAGAAAACTAATAATAGCTAGAACTCGTTCGTGCTTAAACTCAACCAATAAGAGTTCCCAATCTTTGCAACATGTTCCCCCAGGCTATGACATGCGCAGAGGATGTCGGTTCTAATGCTAGCACACACTGCAAGGTAAACAGGTTGAAAAAGAAAAGTTACAGTTTCCTCCAAAGTCAAATGAATGCTCCTTCCTTGCTGCACCTCTGAAATTTGAGAATTAAGCAGAAATTCTCTATTCCTTTCTGCCCTTTCTTTGTTTCTCTTCTTTCCACTGTGGTTCTCTACTTGTTTTTCTCAAGGGGTGCTTTCTTCCTTCTTTTCTTGTTCATTTTTTTGAGTATCTCTCAATAACTGTAACTTTAATATGGCTTTGCAAATGCGCAGTCACTGAACTGCCCATGCCCCCTTCATCTTGTCTCCTAGCTGATCTGTACTGAAACTGCCCTGGAAACATAATACTGATGAAATTCCGAGAGAGCGTTCCAAAACACAGGCTTCTAGCCTCATCCTGCGCAGGCAGGAGAGTCTCACTAATGAAGTAGCACGCGTGGGCACAGAAGAGAAGAGAAGTAGCCATGTCAACAATGACATCCGAACTCAGCGGAGAAAAAGCCAACCCCGCCACGCCAGTCACCAGATGGAAATTAATTGCTGTGATCTTCGGCAGTTGGGGACAAAGATGGATAACTGCAGTGGCGGAAAGAAGAGACCTCCTGAACCCAGGCCACAGGGAATATAGCTTCTCAGTCAGAAAGGAGCAATAAGCATGTAAATAAAAAGTACTTGTGGCGGACAGGCCAGATAGTTTGGCGGATTAAAGCGCCTGCATAGGCTGATGCAGGGGCTGGGATTTGTCCCGGTGTGCCATGCCGGCCTGCTCCCGGGGCGCGCTGAGATGAAGATTAAGACTGAAGGCAGTGGCATATACCTTTGATCCCAGTGCTTGGGAGGCTAAAAACAGGTGGATCTCTACGAGTCCAATCTAATAGTGAGACCCTGTACTAAATACATTTTAAAAAGAGAGAGAAAGAAAGGTGTCCTCTTATTGTTTGATTTCTTATTACAGGAAATGCCACTAGGGAATTAAATCAATCTAAGTGCTTATCAATGGATTTTCAAAATAGAGTATATATACCACATCCATATGCACAATGGAATACTATTTAGCCAATATTTTTGTTGCTGTTGTACAGGGTCTGACTATGCAGCTCTGATTCATAGTGATCTCCTGTTTCCTGCCCCTCAAGTGCTAGGATTACAGGTGCGCGCCACCACGCCCAGATTCCACAGCTGGCTCAGCATGCCCAAGAGTGGGGCCGGCACAGCAGGCGGGCCCAGGAACTGAAGCCAGTATTTTTTTTAAGAGTGAAAAATTCTCATTTTTGGTTCGATAGCATTCTATCATGTATATATGCCAATTTTATTTTTTAATTTATATGTTTGCAACACATAACAGATACACTCATCATGTGGAACTGGTACATATGTATTACATCTGGATCCTCTCATGCTTTTATTTTGAGATAGGCTTTCACTGAGTCACTAAATTGGGCAAAGCCTGAATTCTGAACTGAATTTGGAAAGCCCTGCCTCAGTCTCTCAGAGGACTAGGATTCCACTACCATGCCCAGTTGTTGCTCCCATATTTTTTTTTTTTTTTTTTTTTTTTTTTTTTTTGCGGGACCAGGGTTCAAACTCACAACCTTGCACTTACCAGGCACTTGTGCCTCGGAGCTATCTCCCCAGCCCTGCTTCCATTAATTTTTACCACCTTAAATAATACTGTGATGTAGTTCCATGTGTATATCTATATATACAGTGACATATCTGCCATCTTTATTAAATAATCCATCTCTCTCTTACTGGACTAGCAAATGGTACTGATTTCTTCCCATCATAATACGTGATTTTTAAAAACACACTGACACCTCCTGGGTTACTTTCTGCCAAGGGGTTGTTTCTTATGATGTGAAGTGTCCTTTCTGATGTGTACACTGTATAGTCACATTCCCAACTCTAAAGACTCATGGAAAGCATGTGTAAATGGATGCCAACTAGCTCTTTCCAATCTCCTTCCCTTCTCTGTTTAGCTCATGAACAATGATTGGCAGTTCTTTCTAATCTCTCATGCGAGAACATCAGCCAAATGGAAATGCCTAACCTTACACACACAGGGATGGGTGGTTGCCAGAAATTTGAGTTTTAAATTATCCTTTAGTTCTGGCTAACCTTCCATAGACTCCTCCATTAGTGCTCTTAGTTCAAGCACACCTATTTCCCCAAATTCCAGAGTCATGGCATCATTTTATCTTCATTGTATGGCTTAGCCTCATGGCTCCAGATGTGACCCCAGTTCATTCCAGAGGCTGGAGCCCACACAGACCTCAAAGGGGCAGCAGGAGATGTGCAGTAAATGAATGGTCCCCAAGGAGGATGTCATTCTCAGTATCCTGCTACAGTGGGTTCCTGCAGCGACCCATGAAGAGTGAAGCAGACAAGTCTGTGTTGGTGAAGGCTTGCCAAAGGGCTTCCAGTCTTAGCTCAGAAGCAGTAAAAGGTAAGGTCTGTGCTAGCTGGCAGCAAGGTGATAGCCACACAGATTCCTCAGGACAGGCTGGCTGACCAGCGGGAGGATGAGGAAGGGGGGGTCTGCTGTGCATTGCTCTTGTATTATCAGGTAGCTTGTTTTGTGTTTTTGAACTCAGGCACTACGCCACTGAGCTATATCCCCAGTCCCAGGTATCTTGCTTCTAAAAAGGGGCTCACCAACTAATTGTTACTGGGTTCATCTCTCTTTCTGGAGTAGGATTACAGGTTCTTCTGCCCTCAAACAAAGAATCAAACAAAAAAAGTAAATAGCAGTGACACAGTTATTTCGAGAAAACAAAAATGGAGAGTGTGAGAGAAACTAGATCTGCACACCAAGCTTGGACCAAGTAAATAGAAAAAGTAGGTGAGAATAAAGATAAAAGTATGTGCTACCTGTGGGAAACACAGCATGGGCGATTGTAGAAAGTTACGGTAGCAAAGCCTTCATGGAGGCAGTGTGTTCTCTTGTGATGTCTAGATCTTCAGGAAACCCAGATTGTCAGAGGTGGTACTGGGATCCCATGCCTCAAGCTGTCATCAGGTCTGGGTCATCCTGTGGAAACCTTCTCAAATTCGCCTGAGAAGCCCACATGCAGGGCTTTGGGGACTGTTCTGCTCATGGACCCAGGATCTCGTGATTACCAGGCCATACCAACTTTCCCAGCCAGTTTTGCTGTGCCCTAATCTCCTGTAGTACTTGGACTGTCCTCGGCCTGCAGGGGGACGGCAATTGGCTTCTCCCTGCAGATTCAAGCCCAGATTGGTGTGGGCTCCAGGAAGAAAGTCTATTAAAAATGACAATAAAGACAACTTCCATCCATAAAGCACTTATGAATACATATTTTTTGAATGTCAGATTTTGTTTTTTTAACCATATTAGCAAGGTAAAGCTGAGACTCAAAAACAACTAATTGTTTTATCAAGGCCATAGAAATATAAAACAGCATTTTAGTAATTAAAGTTTTTAACTCTGGGCTGTAACTCCATGGAAGTCATAAAGAGTCTGCCATATACCTGGGATGATTCAATAGGTCAAAGCCTCCAGGTACTCAAGACCATTTTAAACTTCCCCGGTTGAGTGTCACTCAAATCAGAGCTTCCTAGATCCTTACAGGGCAGTGTCCTTATGACCCTAAGAGCAGTTTAAACTTTATTCTCCGAGTGAGAAACTCTCCCAACTAAAAATGATCCCATCATTGCTTCTGAGTTCCTTGTTCCAGGCTTATTTTTGTGGGTAAAGGAACTGATCAAAGGATAAAGCTAAATGCTCCTCCCGGATAGGAACAGTGACATTTTAGACTTGGGCAAGGTCCTTGAGGTTCTATGTAAGACAACAGAACAAGGAGCAGCCAGCTGTTGGCAATCCAGCCTGGGAGAATGCGACAGAGGAGCTTGGTGATGATGAGAGCACAGCCCCACTTAGGGGTGCGACTCTTCTCCCTGAAAGGGAGCCACCCACCTGTACATATCACAGAAGCCACCCAGTGACACATCTGAGTCAAATCATCTGACTTACAGAAAGGCTCCTGAGGGCAGGAGCCCCACTTTATTCACTGAAGCGCCTCCACCTCCCAGAACAGCGACTGCCACCCAGTAGGTACCCATTGAGCATGTGATTGTGCATGAATGAGGCCAACATTCCTGTAGATTTGAGGAAAGAGCACGTGACACTTACAGGAAGCAGCCAGAGTGATTAGTACACTAATCCACACTCATAGTGTTTCTTCCAGAACTAATCCAGCATACAACAGTAATAATATTTGGAAGAAAGCAGATCATTCACCACCACAGCCATAAGTAAACTGAAGAAAAATAAGTCTAAGCTCATCTTACAAGTATTGCAACACCGCAGATGAAAGGCAACCAAGGGGGAAGGTGGGGAAGGCGTGGCCAGTGGCAGTAACTCAGCATCTGCTACACTCTCGGCCTTGTGTGCACCTAAGAGTGGATATTATTTAGAAGGACACAAGGGAAGCATGACTGTAAGAAAAGAATCTGTCAGAGGAGTGAGCCAGGAAGCCTTGGAACGTCACAGAATGAGCTGGCCCAAAGCAGAGACTCAGCTCAACAAATCCAGAACCGCCTGGTAGCCATCCCACTCCTCTTGCACTTCTGCTAGACCCCCTCAGCAGAGCTGTCCCTGACAGCCCTTCCCAGGACTGGCCAGGTGCTCTGCCTCCGTGTCCCCAGCTCTCTCTGCACTCAGCCTCCAGCACACTTCCTCGCTCCATTCTCATCTCCTTCACAGCACCTCAGTTCCTAGCGCAATGACTTGGATGCAGCAGGGACTCCATCTGTAATTGCCCCCAAATCAAATGCATTAACATGGCCACCATTTCCCTGGCCAAACTAGACTCCTCCTCCCTCTGACACTCCAAAGGCACCAAATACTATTTAATCCACTTAAAATGCATCGCAGACCTGAGCGCTCCTATACACCCTCGCTGCTTTTGCTTAGGTCTTCTGTTCAGTTGCCTTTGATAAGGTCTTCTGCATTATCTCAAGTAACACACTAGGTGCTAAACACTGGTCTCCTCCCTAGCCCCCAAATCATCCTTCCTTCCAGATGTGGCCAACAGCAGCCCATACATAACACCTGTGTGACACTGAGAGTGTTCTGAAAAATCAACATTGCAAATCAGTTCTTTATATTTTAAAATCAGAAAACTTCCTATTGCATTCTTGTCTTCCCAGATCTCTTAAATACCAGAGGGGCTGGTAGGAAAGGGACTTCATTCCTACATAGCTATAGTCAGCAGTGAGGGGCAGGAGGCTGGGAGCCAGTGGCCTTCTCCTTCTCCCTTGGCCTGTCCACTTGTATATCTGGCCCTCTTTAAGCCTCGATGTCTGTGACTCCTGCTCTGTCCTGTCACCAGTGTCTGTAATGACATATGAATCTAGTCACATCGGGTCACATGCCTACTATTTAATTGCAAGGGGAATCAACTCATGTGAGGGCCATCACGCACTGACCTCATCTACCTTTTATGCCTCTGTCTGCCCTGCCCCTTCCTTTTCCCACCACACACCCTGAGCCAGCTGGGCATCTTCCCACCTCTGAAGCTTTGCTCAACCTCTGTGCCATGGCCAAGAGAATGAGCTGGACTCAGACGCTTAGGGAGAAGTCCTCTCCTAGCCTTCATTTGCTCACTTATAAAACGGAGATATTAGCTGATAGCTCATGGATTATCAGGAGGGACAGAAAAGTCATACTTGTGAGGTTCTTAAAACAGGGCTCAGAGCACAATGACAGCAATGACTTAAAGAATAATACTGTTGTCATTGTTGTTTCTGCCCTTCCCTCCCAAAAGAAATGCAGTTCTGCCTCCATAGCCAGTTCAAATGTCGCCTCTGTGAAACTTGTCAGAGCCCTTCGCCCTACCCTAACCAAGATGAGTAATCCCTTTCCTGAGACCCAAGTGTCCCATTCAGACCTCTGGGGCACCTGCCCCACTGCATCTTCAGCTTCACCTCCACCATCCATCCCCATCCTTCTGTCTACCACTTGCTCCCCTCAACAGCTTGGGCATTGCTGAACACAGCGAGGTCCTGAGCATTTCTTGAATGGGTTGTGTTGTGTCTTAGTTACTCTTCTCTTGTTGCTGGGACAAATGCCCGACACTCAAAATGAGGGAAGAAAAGGTTTATTTAGCTCACAGTTACTGGAGGTTTCAGTCCATATTCAGCTGCTCCAGGGCAGAAAGGCACATGGGAGAGGGCAACCTTCCATGGCAGCAGGCAAGAGAAAGAGCTAGAGAGCAGGGAGAGAGCTAGCAGCAGCTCAAGAAGCTAACTTCTCTTCCTTCCTTACATTGAAATGCAAATCGCCTGCCCCAGGGGAGGTGCAGCACCCATTCTCACAATAATTGATTACAAATTCCAGAAGCTGCCCCATCACAGCATGAGGCTTTCGAGGGATACCTATATACAAACCATAACAGATTAGATGTACAAGCAGAAACAACCAGGAAGTTAGACAGTTCCAAGTTCTACTAACTAAATACTGTCACTTGATGCTATCTACCACTTAAATTCATGATCTATAAAAAACAATAAAACATCAGAGGATGAATTCAGAGCACTGAGACCCAGCAGACTGTCATTCACTTAACTGAATGGCCTTGGCACCTCTGATCCAATAGTTCTTCACTGTACTGTGAAGATAATTCCTTGACCACCTTTCAAGAATATATATATGGATCTAACAAAGCTAAGGTATAAAAAAAATTTTTTTCGAACTTTGTTCTGGTGCCTAACACAACCTTTGAACCTTATTTAATCATAAGGATTGGAGGATATAAAAACACATTTCTTACACGACCC
>PVKN010035622.1:0-11598 GCA_004027915.1 Capromys pilorides | reverse complement strand
TCAAACTCGGGACCTTCTGCTTGGCAAGCAGGTGCTTAAGCGCTTATCTCCCTAGTCTAGTATATTTCTTTTGATGTACCTAAATCCCAATTCTTTGGATGATTTACGAATGTTATATCATATGGAAGATGACAGCTATTTTGGAGAAATCATCAAACTTTGTCATGGCCCAGAAACTAAAGACACTGACAAATAGGATAGGTTCTATTTCCCCTGTTGTGCTCACCTAGTAGTAAATATGTACACAAATTATTTTCATGGCAATTTTTTAATAACTGATTTTTAACTAATATTTAACTATTAAAGCTTGATTCCTTGTTCTTGCAGCTTAACAATTATAAGTTCACATAAACAATTAGGAAACTGAGGTAACAGTTTGATTGCTATTTTTTTTTATGTATTTAGTACAGGATCTCTCTACACAGATCAGACTCGTGGAGATACTCCTGTTTTTAGTCTCCCAAATGCTAGGATTATAGGGTCGTGCCACTGTACCCCGTCTTAATCACATCAGCATGGCCCAGGGGCAGGGCTGGCAGGCAAGACACACCAGGGATCAAAACCCGGTCCTTGTGCCTGCTAGTCTGCTGAGCTATCTGGCCAGCCTTTGCTGTGTTATTTATATTTTGTGGGCACATATCTTAAGCCTGGTCTTATAATTAAGTATAAGATGTGCTAAATACCACAGACCAAAACCTCACAGGTATTTCCTGCGAGTTCCCTGTTATCAGCTTTAATGAAAATCACCAATGAAATTTGAGGCTTATAAAAATAATTATTCTGAGAAACTGAAGTTAGGTAAAAACATGTGGCTCAGTTAGGCTACTATTGTTAATTAGTAGTTTTCACCTATTTCAGATAACTAGTTCTACCTCACAACATAATAGTTGAGGCAATGGCAACATTTTAATTTTTTTAAAAAAAATATTTATTTGGTACAGGGTCTCACTATGCAGCTCGGTCTCATAAAGATCCTCATGTCTTGGCCTCCTCAGAGCTGGAATTCCAGGCCTGTGCAACCACCCCCAGTTTCTGTGACTGTGCAGGGCCAGCGTAGCACACATGGCAGTACCAGGGACTAAACCTGGGTCCTTATGCTTGCCAAGCAGCATTTAAACTGCCAAACTGTCTGACCTGATGGCAACATTTTTTTTGGTTTTCCCTGATGAGTATTAAGTCACTTTTATTATTAAATCTCATAGTATTTCTCAATGGATGCTGCATATTTTATGAATAGAAGTAAATTTTATAAATAGCAAATATTTAAATCACCAAAGCACTCATCAAAGGAAGACTTAAATAATCTATACTACAACCATGCAATAGAAAATTTTTAGCTTTGGAGGAGAATGAGGACAGTCTGAAAACAAAAGGAAACTATGCAGGATAAGTGGCAACTCAAGGAGCAGAGCAACGCATAAGTATATTACCTTTACTTTAAAAAGAGAAAGTTGGAGATAGATGTAACCCATGCCAACTAATGCTTGCCTCACATGCAAGAGGCCCTAGATTTGATCCTTGCCAACATGGGGATGGAGGGAAAAGGAGAGAAAGATGAAAGAATCTTTTATATGAAGAAGGGAGAAGTCCTGTGAGGGACAAGAAGGGGTCCTGTCATTTCCTGTCCCTCACAGGACAGGAGGGACACAGCAGGGGCTGGCCAGATAGCTCAGCAGAAAATGTATGGGTAGACATGTAGTGGGTGACCCCTCATCTGAGCCACCCAGGAGACCAAAGCAGAACCTTGAGTTTGAAGCCACCCTGGGAAACTTAACAAGAACCTGCTCTCCAAATAAAAAGAGTTTAGGATGTAGAGTGCTTACATCCCTAGGATACCTGAATCTCTGCGTTCTGTCCTGAGCACCACAAAAAGATATATGTGTGTTATGAAGAGAAAACATTAGAATGTTTGCCTATACAGCAAAAACATAAGCTGTTAGTAGTAGCTATCTACAGGGACAAAGTGAAGTGCTAATTAGGCACTTGGAAGACCAGTGGAAATATGTATACTTGCTCCCTCTTCAATGTTAGTATGAATACTGCTGAACCATCATACTACATTGGCTACTTACAAAACTAGGTTCAAATTTTTTCAACTTAAATTCAGAAGTCATTGTATGTGACTATTCTTAGCATTAGAGAAGATAACTCAAATAGCCATTAATGAATACATTTTATACTTTTATAATAGAATACGATTCAGCTAAAAAAATGAGTACTGATGCATGCTACGACATGAATGTTCCTTGGAAATATGCAAAGCGAAAGAAACTAGACCCAAAATGCCACATTCACACAACATGTTGTATGCTACATAGTATGGGAAATGCCCTGAATAGACAAATCGATAGAAATGGAGGCGTAGTGATTGCCTGAGGCTAGAGGAAGAGGAAATGGAAAGTGACTTTAAATGCATGTACAGTTTCTCTTTGGAGTAATGAAAATGTTTTGAATTTAAATATGGCTATAAAATTTAGTGACTATACTAAAAACCATGGACACATACATTAAAATGATGCATTTTATAGTATGTGGATTATTATATTGCAAAAATGTAATTAAAAATTTCAAAAGTCATGCGTTCATGACCTATAAACCAAATTCCTCCCACAGGCCTATGTAAGAGAAAATGGTTTTAATTTGCATTTATGTAAAATAAATGTAAATACCAAGTCCCAGATAGCAAGGGAGTTGTGATTCCTAAAATGAATTTACACAGGGCTGGGGAGATAGTTCTCTGGTCTGAGTGCTTGCCTGGCAAGCACAAGATTCGCATTCTATCCCTGGTACTGCATGCCATGCTGGTCCCTACTGGGCATGCCGAGCTGCCACTGAAACCAGCCATGGTGGTACATTCCTATAACCCAGTGCTGGGGAGGCAGAGACATGATCACTGAGTCCAAGCTGTGAAACAAGACTGTGTACCAAATAAATACAAAAAATATTTTTAAAGATTTTTAAAAAAAATGAATTTACCTCTTGAAAAATAGACCTTAATAAATTAATCTCCCCATAGTGCAGGGCTTCTTTTTATTCTACCTTCACTAAAACTAACATCACTTATGTGTTGAGTATTGGCAATGGAAAAATGCTTTATACCAAAAATGCTTTTCTTTTTATACGTTATAAAAAGAAAAATGTTGTAGTCACTAACTCCTAAAAGACTTGCAACCAAACTGTCCTTGTACTAACCATCGCAGGGTTCTCTAGAATACAGCGAGACTCCAAGATGCAGTTAACTGGTGCCCAATTCCATCGCCAAAACCACAACAATGCCATAAGTGAAGAGGCAGACTTCTGAAAGCAGCAATCACAGGTATTATCTCTAGTTACCGTAGCTTGACTTTTCTGTACAGAAAACGCCTTAACCGTGCTGTTAATTTGCTTCGTGGTTTAATTTCTTCTGTTCATCTTTTTCCCAGCCTCACTTTAAAACTTCAGCTTCTGTTTTTCCATCATATCTCCTCTTTTTTTTCTACAAGGCTTATGAGAAGAAGTAGTAGGTTGGTTTATACCATACTGTTTCAACTAATTGTAAATCAAATTCAATTGATAGTAAATATTTGCCAGTTCACACTACCTGATTTCTTAGCTGTGAAGGGAATTTTTAAAACGAGCACTTCTGTCTATTTTTTAAAAACTGCTTGAAAGTGAGAGTAATACTACTCTTAGAAAAGTTTGAAAATAGGAGGTTAGAAGAGTACAAAATGACAGTCCTAAAATTATACTTGTGGTTACCATTTTCATCACTTCCCCAAACTTTAATAGGAGGGTATTTCACATCTCTTGAACATTTAGACACTTCTTTTTCTGGTACTGGGGACAACCTGTAGCCCGATTACATAAAAGGTTGAGCTACATTCCTAAACTTTTAATTTTTTTTTTTAAAATGTATTTAGTACAAGGTCTCACTACTCAGATTGGACTCATAATGATTCTCCTGTTCTCAGCTTCCCAAGCACTGCAATTACAGGTGCATGCCACCATGCCCAGTCTCAGTTGCCCTCTCAGTGCACCCCAGGGGCAGGGTAGGCATGGCACAGCACGGCACACCGGGGATGGAAGCCCGGTCACTGCACCTATCTAAACAGGCACTTTAGTCTGCTGCGCTATCTGGCTGGCCCTACATTCCTAACCTTTTAAATGTTTTATTTTGAGACTGAGTTTCACAAAGTCTTAAGTTGCCCAGGATGGCCTCAAATTTATGACTCCTGTCTCAGCCTCTCAGAGTACTGGGATTACAGTCATGTGCTGCCATGCCCAACTCTTTGAATATGCATAATTTTTTTGAGGGACCAGGGTTTGAACTTGCAACCTTGCACTTGCCAGGCAGGCACTTAGGCCACAGAACTACCTCCCTGTCCCCTTGAATATGCATAAACTTTATATAAAATTTTAACATATAATGTAAAGCATTATCTATTTAGACCCATGCCAGTGAATAACGTGGATAGGGGTAATACCAAGTTAGGGGTAGCAGCTAGCTACCTCTGGAAGAGGGCTGCAGTCATGCAAAGGGGCTTGGATAGACCCTGAAAAGGTGTTTCAAAAAAAAGAATTTAAAAATTGATACTGCTTAGTATTAAATACACAAGGATTTACTATATTCCCTACACTTATGTATGTTTGATATCCTTAATAAGCTAAGGCATATCCTCACCTCTGTCACTTACTGTCCTTCCATGTAATTGTGTTTGTCCTGACAGCCTCCTGAAGGAAAAAGTTTGAAATCTTCTCCACATTGTCCTCTGGAAGAATTATTTTGAGCACTTCATATAAAGTATCATTATATAGAAGAAATAAATGTATATTCAAAATTACATCCTCAGCCATTCATTTGTTATGAACTGAATTGAAAAGGCCGAAAAAATATCCACTTGCCTTATTTCATTTTTAGTACCTTCCACAAATTTCAATAACTGTGTTTGTAAGTTTACCTCATTTATACTGACATGTTAAGGCTAGAATGTTTCTCTAAATTCCCAAATCTGTACAAGGTCAAGGGGCAAACAACTGGGATCATGTTACCAGATTTTGAAGTTATGCCCAAGGTCTGCTTATTGTATTCCAGATTCTAGTTCATTGCAGTTAAAAAAGCACTAAATATAAAGTGGATTGGAATTTTTTTCTTCTAGGTGTGTTCTGAAACCATCACAAAGCCATGGTTGAAATAAAATGGTAAGGTGCCAATCAAAATGATTTAACAACTGCTACTGAAGGGAAATTGAACTCTGAAATAGACCAATTACTCAGTTTCAGGAATGCAGCCTGTTGCATTGTGTTTTTATACTTTAGTTCTTTTGGCTCCCACTCAAGGAAATATTACTGCTGGTTAGCTACTTTCTCTAAATATTTTTAAAGGAAATGGCATAATGACAGATACAATGTTGTTTCAGTTTAAGCTGATTGTATGTCCCACAAGTAAATTCTGTAGTTCTGTATGTTAACTATACATGTATGTGTGCATCACATAATATACACACCCACTTCCCAATGCAGAATATTTTTTGTTCAGCATATTTACACATGAGTATCAGCCTTAATGTTTTCTATTAAGTTTATGCACTTACAATAAAACCAGAGCTAGTCTCCTCTCTGTGGTTACTGAATGGAATGGTAAATATTATCAGAGGGAAATTTTTGTGATATTCTCAGTGTATAAGGTGTGCACTAGAGACATAAGTGCATACTTTATACCTCCTTGTTCCCTCTCAAGGAGGCACATACATGTATACTAGGCCTGGGTGAGGCCACGCTTGTTACATGCTAGGCTTCATATACTCTGGAGCCTACTGCTTCTCAGGGCTATCTGATAATCAACTCCCGTGACTGCATTTGGCCAGTTGAACTGCACTCATCAGTAGTGGTTACCACAGTGGATCCTCTTTGTAGTTGACTGTTGCAATGATTTAGTAGGGTCAACCAATTCGAAGGGAAACATATGTCCCTATTGTAGTCTTGATAAATCCAAATGAGCCTCTCCCTCAAGAAGTTTGCCCTCTGAATTTGAATTAAAATCCTCCATGTGCAGCCCTAGATTCTGGGCTTGAACCAAGAAACTAGGTAGTTCAAGCCACGGATATCTGTTCCCAACTCAAAAAACTGAAAGATAAAGTGAGAAGCTGTAAGTGTTAACATAGGCTGCTTTTCAAATGTAGTGGTGATTTTTTTCCTTTTTTTTAAATTGAGTTTTACTATTTCTGCCCAAACGGGTTAAATACCCAATCACAGCTTCTCAAGGAATGGACCTTGCAAGATTCATTGATATTTTCTAACTCCATCACTTGTAGTACAGACTTTTGCGTCAGTTTGCAAAAGCCATGTACAGTAGAATCTAGTGATATGGTTGGATCACCTATTGGAAAACGGGTTTCTTGTAAGAAACAAATTCAACCCCTAGGTGGCGCTGATTCCCACGTTTGCAGTCTTCTCAGAAATCACAGTGCTTGCAGTGGAAGTCTGTCTCTGATAATCACAGTGAAATGAAAGCATTGTAGCGACTGTGGGAGATGTATAGGCTATTTCACAGTAGATCATAAAAAACCAAAAGCTTAACTAATGCTGTAAATTCGCTTACACTTTCTTACATCTTTTCCTTAGACTTCTCAGCTCATCAGAAAAGTCAGGTTTATAGAGATTTTCATCATTGCTTGTAATGTAGCATTTACCAATAGGGATATCTCTGATAATTACATATCCTATACTCTCCTAATGTACTCAGTCACAAATATAATCTTAGTTACAGACCATTTTATTTTAAAAGCTTTTTTTTTTCTTTTAAAAAAAAGCGTCATAATTGAGTGTTGAGGTAAAACCAACCAATTCCCAGATAAATGGTCCCAATACAAAGCAGAGTCCATTTCACACTCCTTTATTTTATTGTTTTTGCCTTCTCTCCATCTGGTTTTGAAAAGTTATAAAGAAAAAAATTTCCTTTAATAACAGCCTACAAATATGACCAAAGCAAGACAGAGCTGTGCTAATTGTACCTTCAATTGATAACATCATTATTGTCTCGCTGCCTGACAAATCTTTTTTAATTCTATTATCATTTTCATTAGTGTCTTACATATTGAGCTTTAGCAAGTTATTAAGAAAGTTTTCCTTATTACTACAAACCATCAGCATTTAAGCACTGTAGCATGCAAATATAATAAAACTTAACTCATTTAGAAAATGGTGAGCAGTTAATTTATAGAGTGGTTTACAGCAAAAGAATTTACACATAGTTTTGTATGAGATAAAAGGTATAGTTGTGAAAATCTTGATAAATTTGTATCAACATTAATAAGCTATATATAGAATTAAATTCCTTTAATCATAGAATAGCTATTGAGGCAACAATTTTAACCATGACTTCTTAGGCATTTTAAAGCAGATTGTACTTTAAATTTAATTTTTAAAATTTATACTATTTTCCTTGAATATATTACTCTTTTTTAAAAATGTATTTAGTACAAGGTCTACAGCGTGTCACTACACAGATCAGACTCCTAGTGATCCTCCTGTTTTCAGCCTCCCAAGTGCTGGGATTACAGGCACATGCCACCACACCAAGTCTCAATCATCCCGGGGGGAAGGGGGAGGCACAGCATGCTGGGAGTTGAACCCCTGTCCCTGTGCTCTGCCTAAGCAGATGCTTTAGTTCACTGAGCTACCTGGCCGGCCTGAATATATTACTCTTAAAATCCTAAAGCCTGGGGATGTAGCTCAGTGGTATAAACTTGGCCTAGGATGTGCAAAGCCTTGGGTTCAATCTCTAGCAATGCAAAAGAAAGTCCTAAATTACTTTTGTAAGTGAGCAGTCTAGTTTAATTTATCTAAAGAAAGTAATGACATTTTTTCTCTGCATTATACTATTAGTGAGAAATTTAGTTGTAGGTAGACGTTAAAAATATAAGACCATGAAGGAATAGTCAGCAGCATTCTCTTGCTCCCCAAATTATTTGGGGCAGTCATGCAACTTGTAGGTAGTCATGAAAAAGGTTTTATCCAAACTGTGTGATTAGAAAATTAACTTGAAATAAGATAAATGCCCTTAAGGTTAGACTATTTCTTGCTCTGCTCTCAGGTTTCTAGGCTAAGGAATAATGCATTTTGTTTCTAAATATTGCTTTAGCAAAACTACTAGCCTGCTTAAAGGAAGAGCTTCAAGAAAAGTAGGTGTCATTTTCTTAGCAGGATTCAGTACCAGTTGTCAATGGTGTATCCCAAGAAACTTGGCCATTTTAACGGTGGATGCCAGTTTTTCTGAAATCAAAAGAAAAAGTTCAATTTTTTTAAGACAATGTCCTCACCATGTAGTTGAGGCTAGCCTTGGACTCACCACGTAGCTCATGGTGATCCTCCTGAGTGCTGAGATTACAGGAGTGTACCACCACACCCAACCCAAAAAGTTCAATTCTGCCTTCAAATATTTAGTCAATGCAGTAAAATATATGTGGATATTAGCAGCTGTTACACAAGCATCTTCTCAGAATAATGAATAACAAAAATTAAGTCTGTGATGTTTCTGGCAGTTAAATTTCAGTTGTAGATTTGATAAGTGGTAGGTAAGCTGAGTAAATCAGTTACTTTTTGTTTTCTAACCAACCACCCTGAAGTGTAGTAGCTTGAAACAATCACCATCATTTTATTGATCATAGTGCTGCAGACCTTCAGTCTGGGCCAGGGAGGGGCATTCCCATTGCGTTTTGCATGAGTCACTCCTGGACCTGCAGTCAGATGACTTGCTGACTGGAAGCTGCCTGGCCCCAGCTGATCTCACACACAGACCCGGAAGTAGCTAGGACACTCGGCAGTTTTCCATGTTTCCTATCCAGCAGAATAGCTCAGACATCCTTCATGGTGTCTGAATTCCAAAAGGGTTGAGGAGGAAATGGGAAGGCCAGTTGGGGCCTTGGCTTGGGACATCCCACAATGTGACTTCTATGCTTTGTGCTATTCTGAGAATATTATAAGGCCAGTTTAGAGTCCAAGGCAGGTAAAATAGATATCACTTCAGGATAAGGACAACTCCAAATAGTTTGTAGCCAGATTAATCTATTACTAGTTTATTCAGATCAACCTTGTTGAAAATGTCAAAATTATGCCTTAAAAGTATCGATGGGCAGCAAAAATATTCATAAGTTCCCAGAGCAGCCTTTAAATTTGGATACTATTCTTGAGTCAGAGTCAACTACTGAAGCAACCAAGTTGAGAAGTTCAGGGCCAGTGAGATAGCTCAACGGACCAAGTGCCTGCCTAGGCAAGCGTAGGGACCAGGGCTCAATCCTGACACCAGATGCTCTGCTGGCTCCACCCCTAGGCATACCGAGCCAGCAAACAAGTCTGGGCATGGTGGTGCATGCTTGTAATCCCCCCACACTGGGGAGGCTGAAAACAGGAGGATCACTATGAGTCTGAGCTGCATAGTGACACCCTATATCAAATACATAAATAGAAAAAAAACCTAAGAATTTCAGGACTAGCATGCACTCAAAATGCAGAGAATTTTGTAGGAGATTCTCTGGATTAATAGAAGGGTCAAGAAAAATTAGTAAAATGAAAGGTGAATTGGGACAGATTGCCTAGGATTGAGCACAGAAAATAAAGAGAGGAGAATCTCTGCTGGCCCACTTAGACCTCTGGAGTGAAGGTTGCCTGTGAGGTGTCTCTCATATTGGGCAGAAGAAACAATGCTTAAGTGCTACCATCTTCTCTGTCATGGCCCAGGAGCTACCTAAGAGAAGTATCACCTTATTCCCAAATCCGTGAAGGCCCTGAAGGAGCTCACCACTGCAGGCATACGAAAGTAGGAAAGATGCAAGGGAGTAATTAGCGTGGAAATCAGGATCACAGTTACCTTTGGGAGTTGGGGAGAGGTTGTGGTAGGACAAAAGTGAGCAGGAAGCTTTTAGGGTGTGGGCCATGTTAGCTTGATAAAGTACCTTTGAAAATCAAATGTTTAACTGAAACTATAGAAGATACTGTTTTGATACTAGGGATTGAACCTGAGGTGCTCTACCATGGAAGTACAGGGCCAAACTTTTTTATTTCGTCTTATTTTTCCAATTTGAGACACCCTGGCCTTGAAATTGGAATCTTCATGCCTCACCCTCCCAGGTAGCTGGGATTAGAAGCATGTGCCACCACACCTAGGCAGAAGATATTTTAAAGAAGAAAAACAGAAACAATGAGCTAAATCATAAGCCTACCGAATACTCTTTACCCTCTCCCCTCATCTTTTTTGCCATAGTGGTTGATACCATCTGACACACTGTGATGTTTTGTTCAGTTCCTTTGGTTTCTATCTAGCTCCTGTACCATCCTCTACAGCGTACACTCTGTGAAGACAAGAAGTTTTGCCTGATTTATTCTTCATACTTCGTGCCTAAGAGTTTATAGCATATGTGCTATATGTAAACATGTTAAATAAATGAAGAAATGGATGAACAAATGAGCAAATGAATCATTCTAAGAATTTACTTTTCACCACAAGAGAGACTGTTCTGGTGGATTGGAATGACATTTTAGAATGCCACTTTATGAATGATGAACCTCCTTGAGGCTTACATAATGATTTTTCCATCAGGTGTGCAGTGATCCATCACTCGAATTGGGTTTGAAGGATAGCCTGTTAACCACTTTCTCCCCTAGAATTACCCTTGAAGTCACTTTTCTGCTCCTCTTTTTCTCTTTAAAGGCAGAGGCAAAGTGAGTAAAGTTAAACAGAAGTTTCCAGAACTCATGCAATTCTGGACATAGTTGCTGCATGTTATGATCATCTCATAAACTCTATGTTAGTGGTTTTCTCCTAATATGGCCATTCTGTTATAACTACACAGTGCTACTGAGATTCACAAAAAAATCTACAGCAAACTATTTTGGCAATAGTCTTTTTCTAGTGCATTATGAGAAAGCAGACTTTCCACTTCTGCTGTGCATACATCTTTATATTTTGGCTTCTTACTTAATGAGTTATTGCAAGGCTACAGAGAACAGCAAAAAAGAGAAAGCAAATCACAACTCACCACAATTGTGAAGGAAAATGTGAATGGAGGAAAAATGACTGCTGAGTTTGACACACAATAATTCATTGTGTGGCCCGTGTCTGGTTGTTTAACTTGTTTGCATCATTTCTTTATTTAGAAAAAATAGATAATAACAAATCTTACCTCTTAGAATTCTGAGGATTAAATAATAGACACAAATTGCTTAGAACTGAGATGTTACAGAGAAACTTTGAAATAAATATTAATTCATATTGCATTTAATCAGGAAAATAATAGTGATAAAGTATTACAAAAGGAAGAAGGCCATTGCATGTTTTCTCTTTCTCTTTGTACCATTCTTGTTCCTGTGTCAAAATGTCAAATGGCTACAGACATCAGACAATTAAAAACATAAAAGAGGGAAAATGAAGAAGACAAGAAGAGACAGAACTCTGTAGAAGCAAACATTTACTGGGTGAATGGAGATTGTTGCCATGGGGAAATGCAGGTCCCTATTTCTGTGTTAGAATTATCTTTCCTTTATTTTTCTTTCTTTTTTTGTACAGCAGATTGAACCCCAGGACATTTTAACACTAATCTACATCACCAGCCCTACTGTCTTTTT
>PVKN010035621.1:0-11595 GCA_004027915.1 Capromys pilorides | reverse complement strand
TCTTTCAGATGTCTAAGTTTTTGCACAGGCATAGCTATGCTTCAAGTTCTGCTACCTTTTAAAGCTACCATTGATTTCAGTTCCATAGTCATGTATTTACCGTAAAAAAAAATTCCATGGTTTTTAGAATTTATTTTATTTGAAAATGTTCTTGAGTTTAACTTACATATTTTAAAGCAATGTCTTCTCATAAGGCTTTGAATGGAGATAAACAGTAAATATTGAGTGTTAGCCAGGTATAGTGATGCACACTTGTAATCCCAGCACTCAAGAAACTGAGGCAGGAGAATGGCCGTGAATTGGAGGCCATCCTGAGCTACAAAACCCTGTCTCAAAAAGAAAAAAATGAAACAAACAGAAACCCCCAAACAGAACAAAATACTGTTAAAGGCAGTGTGTATATTTGTCAATTTTGGTGCCCATTATTATGTCACAATACACCATATAACTTCCTTGAAATTTTTGGACAATGCAAAAAAGTCAGTAGTTTCAAAATAATGAGGGAAAGCTACCTAAAGTCCCATTATAAAATGTGGCCTCTGACAAAATTGTGTGGTAGAAAATAATGATTCCAGAAATTTAAAAAACAAGCCTGCATTCAGTGACCAAAACTAGTCTTACTACATTTTATGGATTGATTTGATTTGATCCTTTTGAATGCCAAAATAAGACCACCAGTTCTGAGCCTGTCTAGAGTCTGCTGCCCTCCATGTCCAGTGCCCTGCTAGTCCCCGTGCCCACTGCTGCTCTGTGCTCAGGCTCTCCTCCCGCAGTCCCTTCTGTCGCACTTTCTCTTAGTTCACAAGTCAGTCACTCAGTGGTGCCACCATTTCCAGTCTTTTTTTTTTTCTTTGAGACAGGGTCTCACTATGCAGTTCATGCTGGCCTTGAACTCATGACAGTCCTGCCTCAGTCTCCTGTGTGCTGGGATTTTAGGGATGCACATTTCCAGGCTTGTAATTTGACTCTACTCTCTCCTTCCATATTTAGTCAGATTTAGCCTTTCTAAAGCCTTCCCAAATCACTGTCTGCTGTAGCCATAATCAGGTCGAGTTCAAATGATCATTATATTGATTTTTAAAGCAGAGTTTAATTTCCTTTTATATAACCATATATTTGTCCTTTGACATTTCCGCTTTTAAATTTGTTTCTAGCAAGATGGTTGTAATGATTAGTTAGGGCAAAAAAATAAAAAATAAAAAGAGTTAAGACACCTGAGCCTGATTTCCAGCCAAGCTGTAGAGTCTTGCATTCAGTCGCAGTTCTGAGTATTTTTGACATTACAAGGATTAGATGAAATGATTTCTCAGATCCTTTCAAGCTGAGATTTTTTTTTAAATGTATTTTGTATAGGATCTCATTATACAGATTGGATGTGTAGTGATCCTCCTGTTTTCAGCCTCTGAAGCGCTGGGATTACAGGCCCACCCCACCACACCCAGTCTCAATTGCAATCCCATTATGCTCTGAGGACAGGCCTGGCATGGCATGCTGGGACAAACCTGTTCCCTGGGTCCCTGAGTCTCCCTAAGCAGGTGCTTTAGTCTGCTGAGCTGTCTGGCCGGCCCTTCCAGCTGAGATTCTTAAGAGTGTGAAATATTTCACTCTTCAAGAAATCTGATGTTATTTGCTTATAAGCTGAATAAGACTAGGTACTAAATGCTTTATATTTGTTAATGAATTCAAGCCTCTTCTATAGAAATGCTTCTTTGTTTGTTTGAGACAGGTTCTTGCGATATAGTCCATGGCTAACCTTGAGCTTCCTGTGGAACTCAGGCTGGTCTCAAGTTTGTGATCCTCCTGTCTCAGCCTCCTGAGTATTAGGATAACAGGCATGTACCACCATGCCTGACTTAGAAATATTTCTTAAACAGTGCTTTAAAAAATATTTTATATGCAAAATGAGCAACCTATAGCAATATGATTTAGGATTTCTCTTTTTAAATTAAGAGACAAGGGACTTTCCGGAGGAAAAATTAGGAATTCAAAATATAGCGAGATATTATCTTGGACTATTTGTTGTTACTAAAAGCTCATTCTTTTTTGTAGTGGGAAGTTGCTGAGGTTGTTTTGGAAGTGTTTTATAAACTACTCAGAGACTATGAGCCTCAGCTTGAAGATTTTGTAGACCAGTTTGTGGAGCTTCAAGGTAATTTAATTCTGTAACTTTTCCGATAGTATATCAGCTATTTATAAAGCTGTTTTTAAATTTATAAATTATGTGCATTTTATGTAAAATTTATACTTATAAGTTAAATTAGAATTTAGTCTTTTAATTATTTTAATGTTCTGTTCAAGAGAAAATTAACAATTTTACTGATGGAAGATCGAGAACATTGTGTATAAAGATGACTCACTGCCATGTGCAGATGACAGTTGCTATTCTATGGTGCTGGTGTCACCATCTCTAAATTGAAACTTGCCTTCCTCCATTTAGAGCCCATTTAATTTATAAATATGCATTTCATAGAGACTGGCAGTATGGCAGTTTACTAATGTACCATCTTCTGGACTTCTTATTTCTGTTTAGGAGAAGAAATTATGGCCTACAAGCCACCTGGCTTCAGTCTGATGTATCATCTTCTGAATGAGTCTCCGATGCTGGAACTTGCTCTTAGTCTGCTGGAGGAGGGAGTGAAGCAGCTTGATACCTACGCCCCTTTTCCTGGTAATGTGCCTCAAAGACTTCAAGTTCTTTTTCTCTGTAAATGTCTCTGTATCCACAGTGATGTTTTCCAGTGTCATTTAAAGGAGGGCAGCCGCGATGTAGCTCAGTGATAGAGCACTTGCCTAGGATATACAAGATGCTGGGTTTGATCTCCAGCACTGCAAGAGAAAAAGTGGTTTCGGGGCTGGAGAGATAGCTTAACAGAATAAGTGCTTGTCTGGCAAGCGCAAAGGCCTGAGTTCAATCCCCAGTTCCGCGAGAGAAAAAAAAAAAAAGTTGGGTCCAGCAAGATGGCTCAGTGGTCTAAAGCGCCTGGTTAGGCAAGCTTAGGCAACTGCAGGGACTGTGGTTTGATCCCTGGGATCACATGCTGCGCCAGCCCCATCCCAGGGCAATCTGAGCCAGCCCTAATAAAAAAAAAGAAAACATCTTCAGTGAAAACAGAATAAAAGGTAGACTGTCACTGTAACTATCTCATTGGATGGCCTTTGAGCTTTTTTGTATTAGTCCATATTTGCAGTGCATAATGATTGTATTCACTGTGCAGAGTTGGCACTTACACGTTGACAAATCTTTTTTTTTTTTTTTAAACTTCCTCCCCATCTCATTTCTTGCTCCCCTTCCCATCTGCAAAAGATCTACCTTCCTGTTTCCTGTCATCTGTCTTATATTCTGCTATTTACATTATTTATAATTTTGGGTTTCTCATATGATAGAAACTGAGCTCATAATTTGATTTCTTTCACTTAACATTATGGTCTTAGTTACTTTTCTTGCTGAGACAAAATACCTGGCATACAACAAGAAAGGAAATGTTTATTTAGCTCAGTTTGTAGAGGTTTCAGTCCTTAGTCAGCTGGCTCCAAGGCAGAAGGAGTGTCATGGCAGAGGGGCATTGCAGAAGAGAAACAGTTCATGGCAAAGCAAGGCAGGCAGAAGGCAGCAAGTAACAAGCAGCATCCTCTTTCTGTCCTTTATATGCCATCCAGGCAACCTACTCCTAGGGCAGGTAGGACTACCATTCAAGGTGGAGCACCCTTAATCCTGCCCCAAACTATGCCAAACCCATCAGTGGATTAATCTAGCAATCACATGCGCACTTAATCCCACCATCACACACCCTAGATCTAGCCTCCTCTGAAAAGCCCCACCTATTACTGCATAAGACTTTGGGGACACATCTAGATACAAGCTGTAACAGGTCTCAAGGTGCATCCACTTTTCTACAAATGACTCATATTTAATTGTTTCTGACACAGTAGTACACCATGATGTGTCAATGTCCCATTTTCTTTATGCATTCATAGGCTACTGCCAAGAAGTAATTATTATGAGTTGTACTGTGATAAACATGTATATATTATTATAATGACACATGTATGACACGCGTGTGTCACTGTAGTATAGTGTCTTTAACTCTTGAGAAACAGAGTCTTATGGGTAATTAAAATTATCTTTGATATCACTTTTACCCTTTTAATATGTTTAACTTTTTAGATCTGAAATTCTTTTTGTTTTCTCCATAATATCTGAAAAAGCACTTACTATATAGTGCTTGTATAGTGTTCAATAAGCTTAATATTGCCATTAATATTTATTGAGTACTCAGTTTCTATTTGACTCTTAAAATTATGTTACACGTATGAATACATTGAATCTCAGGAGGCCTTATCTCTTTATGTTTTTAACCATGTTTTAGCTCCGGGGATTGAACTCAGGACCTTGCGCTTACCTTGTAGGCACTCATACTGCTAAGCTTTCTCCCCGACCCAGGAGGTCTTATTTCAGTTAACAGATAAGGAAGCTGATGCAGAAATTTTATGCTGACTTCATGCAGCAAATGTGAGAGCTGGGCTTGTGATCTAGAGCATAGCAATTATGAGTGTAATCAGAGTTCACAGGTAAGAAACTGTGGAAAGAATTAGGCCAAAAGCTTTAAAATTGGAAAGATGGGATTATAGATGAGCTTGTTCGTATTTTCTGGTTTTTTTGTTTTCTGCAGTAATTTCTCAAAATCAGTTTCTTAATCTGTCAACACTGTTGACAGTTTGAGCCAAACCATGCTTGGCGGTGATTTTCTATGGTGTGTTTTGGGCTTGTATCCATTAGATGCCAGTTGTACTTCCCCAGTTAGGACCATGTGTCCAGGCACTGTCAAGATACTCTCTGGGACCACAGTGCCTCAGTCTGAGAAGCACCGCCAAAAGGGATCAGTGAAAAGAGAAGGGAAACCATTTCCTGAAAGTAACCAGGCCACAAAATGACCACAGTTATGTAGTTGAATGGTTCTGGGAAGTTGCTGGTGAACATTCGAAAAACGAAAACCTTTTAAATCACTTGTCCTTTATCTTACTGTCCTAAGTACTGATGGCGGGTTTCTAAGATTCACTGAGAAATTCTGAACATCCATTTTTGTGTTATAGGGAAGAAACACCTGGAGAAAGCAGTACAGCATTGCCTTGCACTTCTCAACCTTACTCTGCAGAAGGAAAATTTCTTTATGGATCTTCTAAGAGAAAGTCAGCTGGCTCTTATCGTTTCCCCCTTAGAGCAGCTGCTGCAGGGAATTAACCCTAGAACTAAGAAGGCAGACAACGTGGTAAACATTGCCAGGTAAATGACATTTGCAGGTTAGAGAAATATGGTAATGAATGGAATCACAGTTTGGCCTTGTGTTCTAAATCTTGTTGGATATCAAGTGCACCCCTGTTTTTAGCCCCCTTTGAATCTTGCTTTCTCTTGACTCCTTTGGTTTTAACTTGAAGTCTTATTTTGCTAGTTTAATATACTTTGTGTTCTAGAAATCTGTAAGTCTAAAATGAACAGATATTTTTTGTTTCCTCCTGTAGGGAAACTGGATGCTTGGAGGATAGTGTGTAGAAATAAAGTCTCTCTCTTCCTCACCTCCTTGCCCTTCCCTTCTTCTCCCTTTTTCCTCCTTTCCCTTTCCCTCCCTCGCTATCTCTTTCCTTTCTTCCCACCTTCCCTCCAACCATATATATCAGCTTTCTGCCTGTTTGGTGTTTATGGCTTGCTTGAGTTTAACATAGCAAGCTCTTGAGCATTTGTTGTGTACAATCTTCCCTTTCTTGTGAGCTCACAGTTCTGTTCTTTTATGGCCTCTGTCATGACCTCATCTTAAGTGTATTGGCTGCGTATGCAAAGACCCTATTCTTAACAAGGCCAGTAGGAGCTAAGATGTCAACATTCAAATTTTGAAGGAACATAATTCAGGCTAAAGTTGACTATTTTTAATTAGAAGGGGATACGCTTTTCTAATTTATCTGTGTGCTGTGTGGGCAGGGGAATAGTAAGAAGTCATGTCTGATCACATTGTTCTTCAATGTTTTCTTGTTCCAAAGATACCTGTATCATGGAAATACGAATCCAGAACTGGCTTTTGAAAGTGCTAAGATCCTCTGCTGTATCTCTTGTAATTCCAACATCCAAGTAAAATTGGTTGGTGATTTCACACATGACCAGGTAACTAATTTTGCGCCTGTTGGTATTGGTGCATTCTGGCATAAATAACAATATCCATGGAGAAATCCTATTCTTGTATCTGGAAGAATGCTCTGAAGAGTAAATATATTGGGCCGGGAAGATAGTGATGTAAGTGCCTGACTGGATCCTGAGTTCAATCCCCTATATCAGAAGAGAAAAAAGAGTAAGGGTAAATGTAAAAGACTAGAAAGATCTCATCGTTTAACTGTGATTTGTCTTTGAAGCTCAGAGCATTCACAGTAATACTCTATAGACTATATGCATATTGTAGTGTGTGGCTGTGTAGCCTAAGGTGTGGCTGCTACTCTAAGCACATTCAAAATGATTGTATTTATGGCTGCAAATGCTGCTTGCTTGCATTCTGCTCTCTGCTTGTCAGTTGTTACAGGTTTCTGCAGTTGTGGACGTGTCTCACCATTGTGAGAATTTCCTTCCGTGGTAGCCTGGTGAGCCACATCTGTGTCACTACATGATAAACCACCCTGGAGAGTGTTTTGTGTTCCTCTTTTAATACTGTTCATAATTGTTCTACTTTTTGGTCACTAGAGCTACAGTTGGGGGAATCTGTTCCTTGTTTCCTCTGTATATGTTTACTCTATCTTTGTGTGGGAAATCACTGCTCTAGCCAAAGGATTTTATTTGTGTCTGTTTGCGTAGTGTTTAAAATAGAAGCTCTTTCTGACACTTTGGGTGGGATAGATCTTAATTTTGTGGATAATTGTTCATGATGCTACAAGACCTTTGACATCACTGGGTCCCCTGGCACTACCTGGTAACAGAACCTCTAGTTTTGACAGGTCAGAGTAGCCCCATATCTTTTTAGGTACCTTCTGAGTGATACCACCCATGTGGGGAACCACTGTTTATAGTAGGTGTAACTGTCCATTTGAGAACCACTGTGTATAGGAAGTATAGCTATTTAATCAGTGGCTTTGGGATGGGGTTCGTGATACCTTATGATAATCAGGGCAGCCGCAAGATTCTTGGTTTCTTGACTTTCATTTATTTATTTGGTACATTTATTTGATCTCATTTCACAGCTTGGACTTAGTGATCCTCCTATCTCAGTCTCCCCAACATTGAGATTACAGGCATGCAACACCATGCCCAGTTTTAGTGGCTGGCACAGTGTGCCCAGGGTTCTGGGGTTGGTATGGCATGTAGTACTGGGGATCAGACGTAGGTCCTTGTGTTTGCCAGGCAGGTGCTTAGACTGCCTATGTCCCCAGTCCATGTTCACATTGTAGTATACATCACTACTGATTTTAATATCCTGCATGATGTCTTTTCTATTTTTCAATTTCAAGACAGCATCTTGCAAAATTTTCCTGACTGTCTTTGAACTTACAGGCGTGATCCCCGCCTTTGCCTTCCAGAGTACTGGGATTATAGATGTGCACCACCATGACTGGTGAATCCTATTAGTTCCTGAGGGTGAAATTAGCCAAGAGATATAAAACTTTTATTAAGTAGTGTATTTCTAAGAAGGTGAAAATTTTATTTTGTGTTTTACTTGCAGTCTCATAACATTGAGTATAAAATGAAGATAGTATGAAAAACATTTAATATTTTTGAATTACTAATTTGATTCTTTGAGAATAAAATTAAGAGAAGCAAGTTTGGTTTTTTTTGGTGGGGGAGAGTCTACAGAGTGTTCAGGTCTCACTACTAGATCAGACTCTGTAGTGATCTGCCTGTTTACAGCCTCCCAAGAGCTGGGATAACAGGTGAGTGTCACCACACCTAGTCTCAATTGCTGTCTCAGTGTGCCCCAGGGGTGGGGCAGGCACTCGGCAGGTCTGAGGATCAAACCCTGGTCCCTGTACCTGCTTGCAGATGATTTAATCTGCTGAGCTATTTGGCCAGCCCTGGCGAGCAAGTTTTGAAAGCAATAAAGTATTAAGTTTTTTGTTTTCATTTCTATAGATCTAACATAATATTCTTAAAGTACTGAGTTTTCTATTTATTAAAAATTCAAGTATAACCTGAGTACTCGAAACAGCTTTGCTTTAAAAAAAAAAAAGACAAATGGACATGAATACTGTATTTATTATACTTTCTCTAGTATTTAGAAGATCTATATTAATGTATCATTTCTTTGTCTGCCTTCATTTAGAGTGTAAGCCAGAAATTGATGGCTGGATTTGTGGAATGTTTGGATAATGAAGATGCAGAAGAATTTGCCCGTCTGGAAGAGGGTATGCCTCAGATTGACAGCATGTTTTGCTGTGTATATATATGTTTAATATAAAGAAAGGAAAAATAAAATTATGTGGTTTTTAGTATTTTTCCTTTAAGAGATCAACCAATATAATGACTAATGAAGTAAACTGGAATAAAGAAAACATAGAGGCTTGGAATACTCCTTTTTTAAAGACTGGGGTTGAACCCAGGACCTTCATACTGAGCTACATTGGCCCTGATTTTAGTGTTTCAGATGGGGCTGCAGCTTTAGAACCTTCTGCCTCCGATCCCACAGTGCTGGTTTATATTTTTAAATTTGACTGATATATTAACTTTGTGTTCTGTAATTTTGTTTTATTCTTTCCACATTAAGGATCAGAGCTTGAAAAGAAATTAGCTGCAATTCGTCATGAAACAAGAATCCACATCTTGAATCTTCTCATAACCTCTCTGGAACGCAGTCCACCCAACCTTGCTCTCTACCTGTTGGGTTTTGAATTGAAGAAACCAGTCAGTACCACTAACCTGCAAGATCCAGGTATAGACATAAGACATATGAGTTTTGTATTTATTTTCATATTTGTGTATCTAAGTGGTCATATTGAATTCTGGGCGTATAACATGAAAAGTAATACATGGATTAGTCTTTTGGACTTAAATCAGCTGGAGAAATGGGACTTTGGAGGATTGACATCTGTCACTTTTCTGTATCGGTATTTGAAAGAGTGATTTAGTAGAACATATGTTTACAGTATTTGATTTTTTTATTTCGAGGTAGCAGGGTGTAAACCAGGTCTTCTCTTACAGGAAGCAAGTGCTCTGCTATTGAGCTACTACTCTCTGCTGCCTTTGGGCAGTACTGAAGGTTGAATACAGGGCCTTCACCCCAGCCATTTTTATAACAAGTTTTTAATTTTAATATCAGGTGTTGTTTAGTTTCCCAGGCTGGACAGAAACTTGTAATCTTTCTGCATCAGCCTCCCAGATGGCTGGCATAGCTGACATATGCCACCATACCTGATGACTCCAGCCCTTTCTGAATTGTATTTTGAGACATGGAATCACTGAGTTGCTTAAGCTGGCCTCAAACTTTCAGTCCTCTTGCCTCAGCCTGCCAGGTAGCTGAAATTAGAAGTGCATGTCACCTGTTCTAGAATTTGACTTTTGTAAAGGCAGTCTAAGGTTTCTAAATGCAGAGATAGTACCAGAAAAGATGAATTTCTTTTGGCTTTCATCTAGGAGTGCTAGGTTGCCCTCGGACATGCCTGCATGCCATCCTGAACATCTTGGAGAAAGGGACGGAGGGGAGAATGGGTCCAGCAGCAGCACGAGAGTCCCCTCAGCTGGCAGAGCTGTGTTATCAGGTAGGAGGACATGCTATACTGTAGCATTAGGTAGAGAAGACTGTGTCACACACTCTAGTCCACACCAGTATGCGAGTAGACAGAGCATATGGCTAGGCTTTCGCTTATGGATGGAAGTCTGTAGAGCACAGACTCTACAGATCTTGCAGATTTAAAGATCCTAATTGCTTGAACAAAGAGGGAAATTGATTCTTTTGATGTATTTTTACCAGGTAGTGTATGAATCCTCTAATAGTAAGAACTCTCCAGCTATGTGTATAGCAGCTTTTCCAGGTGGTGAGAGCTGGAATTATGAGTGTGTTTGGGTCCCATCTCTGTTGTATGACAGTCACCCTGAGTGCACTGTGTGACCTCCCTGAATCTGAGCTTGCAGTCTGGGGAATAGGCTGTTGAGATTACAGGAGAAAGTAAGTGAAAGCACTCCCAGAACCACGTACACTACCTGGTCCTGGTTGTGATGGTGGGAAGTGAGGTGAACGTAAAGCTGAGATTATACTGAGGACTCATGTCTCAGAGACTTCGTGTCTCGCTTCATTGTATATGCTTTAAGGAGCACACTTTCTAAGTCGAACTTTTCTCAGTCTAAGTACACATTGACTTTAAATTCTGTGGTGTCGCTATCAGCCTATTTGTGATGTAGAAACATTTCTTTGTTACTCTTTCTTTTTTCTGTATTTAGGACAAGGTGTACAGGGTCTACAGGGTCTCACTGCACAGATCAGACTCATAGTGATCCTCCTGTTTTCAGCCTCCTAAGACCTGGGATTACAGGAGCATGCCACTGCACCTAGTCTCAACTATTGTTTTGGTGCGCTCTGTGAGTGGGGCCAGCACAGCACGCTGGATATAGAACCCCGGCCATTGCTCTCTGCCTAAGCAGGCACTTTATGTTACTCTTTATTTATAAATATTTCCCTGTTTGCTTCAGTCCTCTGGTTTGTCCACATCCTTTTTCTGTAAACACTACAGCTTGGTCTTCTGTGAGTCAGTGTTTCCTTCTTGGGGTAGCAAATGCACATTTTGACTCAGTGCTGCTGAATTTGATCTGGAAGCAGCAGCTTAATCATCTGATTTATACAGGTGGAATAAGTGAATGAAGCCAGGATCAAGTCATCATGGGGGAGAGAGGGCAGGCTGGCTGCCTAGGGAGCATGGGCCTTACTCCTCAGCTCCTGCTCATTTTTACCATTCCAGAATGCTTTGCCAGATTTTATCTATTAATTTTAAAGAAAGGTAGAAACCTAAATTTTTTCTAATTTTGGGAACATTGTACTGTCCACAAAGAACATTATACCAGCAGTCTACCAGTTTATGATGTATGCACTGTGATGCTGCTACTCACAAGAAGGCCTGGAATCAGCATCAGTAGCACCTCCTCTTTGAAGTTTGTAGTAGTGCAGTCTCAGGCCCCATGTTTGATACCCAGAATATGTATTTTTAGAAGAAATGCGTCCCATTTTTTAATGAAAGCTGTTTTGTTCACCTGTAGCTTTATACCTTACCTGACTTCAGAAACAAACTTAAACCTCTACAAAGAACTTGTTAGCTTGGTGTGGTGGCACACATCTCTAATCTTATCACTCAGGAGGTGGAGGCAGGAGAGTTGTTGCAAGTTCAGGGTGAGCCCGAACTATATAGAGAGACCAAAAACAAACAAACAAAAAAATACATGAGAGCATGTCAGTTTAAGAAAGTGATTGTACCAAAGGAAAATGATTTGAGACTTCCTGATATTGTCATTGTCTTGTAATAGGTTTTCTGGGTGAAGAAGTTGAGACTAAGCTTTGTACTTAATACATATAGTTAATGAACAAGTTTTAGTCATAATTAGTAGGAAAGTACTTCACAGTGATTTCTGAGAATCACTGGTTTTAT
>PVKN010035620.1:0-11596 GCA_004027915.1 Capromys pilorides | reverse complement strand
AAACTCTTGAAAGTCAAAAGGAAAGTATCCAGCAACCCAAAATTAAAAATATGGAAGGATATGATTTGAGAATTTATAGAGAAGGAAACTCAAAGGACTACTAAGCATAGGAGGAGATGTTCAGATTTTCTAGTAATTGAAAAAATGCTAATTAAATAACAAAGAGCTTAGAACTCACTTGACTGGTAAACTGGGAAAACTGGATCATTCCAAATGTCAGAAAGAAGGCAAGAGACTGCCAATTTCCATGTGCTGCTGGTGGGAGGGGTGCACCACCCTGAAAAGCAGTGTTGTAGCTGGCAGTCTCCACACAAGCCCAAGGAGTGTGGAAGATGTTCTGATATTTCAGCATGCAGGGAACTAGAAGAGTGTGCATGCTGTTCATGGTGGATGCTCACTGTGGCAAATACACTGGTTAACAGCACCAAAGGATAAAATATCTATACGGCAATGAGACTGGACCTGGAAAGGACAGCTCATTGAAGAAGGGAAATGAACTATATGCTGTAAAGTAGGAAAATTTTAAAAATCATGCACAGAACAATAATATGCCATTTGCAAAAGATGTATATTAGGCTCTTCAGAATGATTGACAGAGGATGGAAGTCAAAGGAGAATGAAAAGGGAGAATGGGGAAAACTAAACTACGAGGGGCCAAAAGATGGTCATGAGCCACTCACCAGTGAAAAGTACTAATAACCACGAATGCTCAAAAATTAGTGGAAGGAGGGCAATTATCTTTCATGGGAAGGAGGACAATTATCTACAAGGAAGAATGTGGACTGGTGAGATCCTAGGATACATCAGCTCTATAGTGCACCAAATGATGACGAAGTGTGTGCATCAAGATGTTTTTAAAAAAGAAGTTGAAGTTCAGTTTTTCTTCTTTTATAAAGAAGAAACTGAAGTTCAAGTTTATCTAAATAACTTGCCCAAGGTGAGAGACAGTGCCAGAATTCAGGCTTCCTACCAAAATGAGTCATCGCTTGACTGCCACCAATCTGGCCCTGGACGACATTATTTCCCACCTGGACTGTTGCCATCAACTCCTCACTGGATGCCCTTCCCTCCACGCCCCTGAAGACCATTCACATAGTACCCGGAGTAGCCCCTTGGAAATTCACTTTAGACTTGTCGCTTCCCAGATCCAAATCTTTTAAAGCTGTCTAAGTCCTATCACTTTTCAAGTGAAATTCAAAGTGCCTACCTGTCCTGCAGCCCCCAGATATCTGGATCTGAGCTCCCACTTCTGATCACACTCCATCTGGCTCTCTCAGCTAGCCATATTGAACTTCCTGCTGTTTATTAAACATTCCTAGAACATTCCAGCCACAGGGCATTGGCACTAGCATTCTCTTCCATTTTTACGTATTTTCTATACGTCCCTCAGGCTTTTGCACAAATGTTACCTATTTAGAAAGACTTTCCCTGGCCACCTTATCTCTAATGAACTTCCATTTACCCTACTCATTTTTTAAATGTCTTAACATACCACTATCCAACAGCATAGATACAAGAAAAAAGATATTTGTACTGTTGTTTATAGGGCAGGATCTTTTTTTCTTCCACATTACAATGAAAGCAAGACACTAGTTAGCAAGACACTAATTAGCAAGATACTAACCTGTGTGCTCTGCCCAATGCCAGACCCTTGGTACCCACACTCAGGGCACTTGGATGACTATTTGGATGTTTGAGCCCAAAATCCATGTTCTTTCCCCTAAGGAACTAGCCATAGGTCCCAAACAAAATTGAACTCATCAGTGAAATTTTGCCCTTCGCTAGAAAGTGAATGTGTGGATGAGAAAGAGGAAATTCTTGATGGTTGTAAACAAGGCTGGGGGTAGGAGAAAGTTCTGGCAAACACTAAGATTTCAATGTCAAGGCTTTCTAACCTTTCATTTCTCCCTCCTGAAAAGATGAAAACCAAACTCTCTAACCAGTTTCTAAGCCTTCAGTCAGCCATAGGCTCTGGCCTTGTTCTCATGGGCTTCAGAGGAGACGGAATTCACAACTGTCTTACAAAATCTCTCTCTCAAGTCTAATGACCGTCACCATAAGAAATTAATTTGAACCAGCCATCAATTTCTCTTGCTACAATTTTATCCCATTTTCTCCAAGAAACATACTAAGTAGTAGCAAAATTAAAAGAGTCAAATGCTATGAAAATAAAACATATTTACATAATAACACAAATTGATTTGCCCTTGGACTGTAATTATTCCTCTCTTATTAATCCCATCTAGGTCTTAGAATCTAACTGTTCAGCGTGAGTTTGGCAATCAGTTTCCATAAAAACACCACTTACTGTATGTCTTTTCTAAAGTGACACTATTGACAGGGTCATTAAGAGGAGAGACTTCTTGGTGGGAAGCAGAACACATCATTTCTCAAGCAGTTTATTTGTCCATCTGCTAAAAGCACATCCAAACCCATTTTCACCCCATTCAGTGCTGACATTAGGCACCTAAGAAAACTCTGCTTTGGAGATAAAATGCACGCTGGCCTCTGAAAGGAGTCAGGAGTACTACAGGAGGCATGGCAGTGTCTCCTGCAGTGCTGTCCTCGTGGACGTGCTCCTTTAAGCAAAGCAGAGCTCATTCCAGTCTGCATCTTAAATGTCAGCAGCAGAAAAGCAGACACAGGTTAGTGCCATGACTGCTGCTGCATCCACTCAGTTCTCTCTCTCTTCAAGGATCTGTGCTCTGTGCATTACAACCTGACTCTCCTGCAGTAGGCACCGTCAGCCATATCGGTTTGTGTTGAAGGAACACTGCATGGCAAACCTTTGCAAAATCTCTGTCTACAGATATAAGTGCTTGTTGCTTGCATGGCTGAGATCAGTTGTGTGTCATCTTCTCTGGCTTCCTCACACTTCTGAGAGCTACTTGACAATGTGCTCATCCAGGCTGGCCTCTTCTAGGGCAGCTGATTTAACTCTGTGCCATGTGTCTGTAACATCCTGGATATGTTTCCACATCCATTTTAGGAAGAATAAGAAAGGATGCAAACACACACAAAACTTCTTGAGGTCTAGTTATGAAGATGGCACACTGTTGCTTATGCTTCTTTCCATTGGCTAAAATAAGTTGTATGACCAAACCCAAAATCAGAGTGAGAGACTTTTTACAGTCTGTCTTGCTATCAAGCTATCCAACTGTTTGGGAGGTACTAGCCTTCTTCTTCTAGAATATGACCACAACTCAGGACTCGCCAGCAAAGTTCTAACCCACCTCTCCTTCCAGCTGAAGGTATTGTTTAAGCCAAAAGTACACTTATGACTTCAGTTTGATCACTTCTCTTTAATTTTTCTCCACAAATTACAACACATATCCATGATTTCGTAAATCGTATGTCTGTCAGCCCTGGAAATTAAAGGACCTTAGATTACTATAACCCAATTTAACCCCTTCTACTTTGGGAGTATTTATTGCTTGTATTTTAATTCTAAATATTTTAAATCCCTAAGTCATCATTATCATTTAATATAAGCAATATTGATTTACATTTATTCACATACAAATACTTGCTTTCTTTCTTTCTTTTTTTTTTTTTTTCTTGTATTTTAGGGAAGAGTCTACAGGGCATTCAGGGTCTCACTACTAGGTAGTGAGCCATCTGTTTACAGCATCCCAAGAGCTGGGATTATAGGTGCACACCACCACACCCAGACTCAATTGCTGCCTCAGTGTGCCCCAGGGATGGGGCCAGCACGGCAGGCCCAGGGATCAAACCCCTGGACGCTGCACCAGTTTGCAGGCATTTTAATGCACTGAGCTATTTGGCTCACAAATGGTTCTTGACTTAACAATTGCTTGACTTAATATGTCACCACTTTATAATGGTGTGAAAGCAATATATATCCACTAGAAACTGTTAGTTCAAATTCTACTTAGAATTTATATCTGTTTCCCAGGCTAATGTTATAGAGCATGATTAATTCTCTTTTGCACCATTGGACAGTGGGGTCTGAACTGTAGCTCTCAGGGAGCCTTATAATTGCAAGGACAAGCAACTGATATTCTATACTTATTGTTTTGCAAAGCTATGAAGTCCAGTAGGTGAGGTTCTTTAAATATGTTTTTGATATATGGCATATTTATTGGGCTATAAAACATGATAATAAATTGAAAAAGCAGTACACTGTGTATACTCTTTAGTACTTTAATAATTTTTATTAAGTTATCTTCAAGTTCACAGCTTTCCCTGGTGTCTACATTTTGTTCTAAGTACAGTGAATGAATTTTTAATATCAAACATTGTGTCCTTTTTATTTTAAGATTTTTTTACTTTTTATGGTTTCTACTTTTCTGATAGATTTTCCATCTTTTGCTTTGCTAAGAGCATATTTTCATTTGCTTCATCGAACATAGTTACCATTGCTGCTCCCCAGTTACTGCTTGCTAATTTAGACATCTAGATCATCTCGTAGTTTATTCCTATTAATTGTCATTTTCTCCTGAGAGTGATTCATATTTCTTTCTCTTCATGTGCTGAAGAATAATGCAACCACCCTAGACATTTTAATCAGATGACATGGAAAGGATTTGTTATGACCCTGGCAAGAATGCACATTTTCATTTCAAAACACAATTGGCTTCTATTCAAATTAAAAACTCTTTGTCTAGAGTAGCACAAATCTTATTTATTCTTTTATTCTTAGCTAGGCTACTTTAAGTCCCAAACCAGTCACTTCTTTCATGTTTCAACTCTCCAGAAACTTCTCTTGTTTATTCTCTATTTAATGTTTCCAGCACATTTTTTTAGTTTATAGTTGTTTTCCATAAAAAAATGCATTGACAGAAATGTATCAACTCATATTCTAATATTTAATTTTTACATTGTTTTAAATTTCTTTCTTCAGCTCTTTTTCTCCAAGATAATTTTCATCCAGTTGAAAAGTTCCTTTTAATAGTTTTTTGGTATAGAACTGACATTGATTGTTTTTTTTAGCTGATCTTAAAATTCCCTTTTAACTTTATAACTGAAGAATATTTTCCAAGATATTGAATTCTAGATTTGTCTTTGTTTTCTCTCATCACTTTAAACGTGCCATTCCTTTGCCTCCTGGATTAAAGTTTCTGCAGAAAGCCGGCTGTCGGCTGGGCCATTGCTCCTGTGATGTCGGTGTGTCCTTGTCACCGGTCTCCTAGATGCTTTGATGATTTTTCTCTTTGTCTGATTAACAAAAACCTGTTCTAATGGATGCTGTTTTTGTGTCTTGCTTAAAGTTTATAACACTTATTTAATTTTGTAGTTTTTGTAACTTTTTCATAATTCTTTGTCATATGAACTCATATAATCGCTTTTCTCTCATGAGGCTCGATATTCTTATCTGAAATTTGAATCCGTGCGAGACCTTTTCAGCATCATTTAGATCCCGCATGTTCCCTGTGTGTGCACGCATGCAGTGCATGCCTGTGTGTTTATCCTTCTGTCTCTCCATGCTTCAGCCTGGCTACACTCTTCTGCCTTGTCTTCTATCTCATTAGCTTTCTTCGCTTCTTATCTAAACTAACCAAGTTGCTAAAACCCATGACTGAATTCTTAGCTATTGTCTTAGTTACTTTTCTCCCACTTCTGGGATAAAATACACAGCACCCAGAATTAAAGAAGGAAAGATTTATTTAGCTTATAGTTAGTGAAGATTTCAGTCCATACTCAGTTGTCTGCAAGGCAGAGTGGATCGTGGAAGAAAGCAGAAGTTTATGGCACTGGAAAATAGCAAAATGCAAAAGGAGAAGCAGCAGCTGCAGCTTCTAGCAAGCTTCTCTTCCCTCCTTACACTGTAGTGCAGATCATCCACCCTCACAACCGCAATCCCCACATTGGATTATGAATTAATCACAAAGAAGCCACACCATTGACTGCATGAGGCTTTGGGGGGACACCTAGATACAATCCATAGCACTTACCATGCTTTTACTCCCAGCACTTCCATTTGATGTTACTTATATATTGTTTTCAGTTCTTTGATGCAATTCCTCTTCTCTTTTACTTTCTGAAACATACTAGACTCATAGTTTAAAGCCTCAATAACTGGACATTCTAAGGGTACTTTGTATTGTAAACTTTTGGATCTTTACCATCAGTCTTTTGTGTTGTGACTTTTCCCATGTCAGATAGGGTATGGGAATCACTGATGCAACAATTTGAAACACTGGATAATTTTTTATCCCTCCAAAAATCCTTAGGTCTTTATGTATCAGGGATTTGGCAAGGGCAAAGTTACCTTAATGCAGATGAAAATGGAAATGATTCTTCACTAATCTTACGTCTATGTGCATGATGGCCTACGTTTAATTAACTTTTGTTGCTAGGGTGTTTACTTTTGAGAGTCCTAACCAAAAGCCTGGGGTGTTTACAAGTCTTCTCCCTCAGCTTGGGTCCTGAATTCATATTCATAGACTTGTCCCTAGCATCTATTCTCATGAGATTTATTGAAGCTCTGCTGAACTTCCCAGGTTCTATCTGGGTTTTCACATTGGCAAACACCTCTGGGATAAACAGAGTGGGCAGATATCATGCTTATGGTTACCATTTCTGAATAAGCTTGTGAATGACCCTGTTTTGTTGGCCTGAGGTCTTTGGTTTGATGTGTCAGGTGCCAAATGAGAACATTTGCTAAGATGAAAATAAAATAAGATAATGTTTCCCTGAATAATCTTGGCCCCTCAACCCTTCCACAATCTCACAACTTTTCAGTACTTTCATATAGGTGTTTTAATATAATTTTTGTTGAACTTTCTGATTTGTTCTTTGTGAAAGAGTTTTTCCTGAAGAAAAAGCTAGTGTGCACCAGCAAAACTAGATATCTAAGTTCCTCTTTTCTTCTGAATTGGCATTGTGAAAATGCAAATCTGAGCTGGTGGCAGCCAAATTAGCAGCTTGAGGACAGAGGCTGCCCAAGAATTGTGGTCTAGGTTTACTGCACTGCAAGCTGATGGAAATTAGGCATAGCATCAGACACATAATAGCTCATACGAGGGCTCCGTTAATATTTTTATGGGTGATTAAATGAAGGATCAATCCAATTTCTGTCCTCAGTAAGCTTACAATGAGATATAATATATGGGGCAGAGAGAAGAACATGTATGCATAGCAAGTGGAGGCATGAAGTGCCATGAGACAGGGAGGGCTTCTGAGAAGGTGCTCCGACAATGTGGGAAGGCACCATCTGTTACTGGTGTGGTTCACATCCTTACTCGGCTTTTTGTATTGTCTCTCTTCCTTTAGGAATGACCTTTATGCAGGATGGAGAAGCTGGGGAATAAGTCCAACCTGATCTTTATGTCCCAACATCCCAACCTAACTCCATGCAAGTATTCCTACTATTTCCTACTGAGCCTGAGAGGTAGCTCAGTGGCTTAGGCATCTGCCTGGCAAGTGCAAGGTCCTAAATTCAATCCCTGGTAACCAAAATAAATAAATAAATGAACAAAAAGAAAACAGCCTACTACTTCCCAGTTTTCCATTACTAAGATGCCTTCTGCTCCTGGGAACCACTGAGGCAGGTAAAAATCTAGATCAGTGATTCTCCTGGTTAGTACCTGGACTAGGAACATTGGCATCACCTAAGAACTCACAAGAAATGCAAATTACTGCTACCCAGCTCAGAGACACTAAATTAGGAACTGTCCTGTGGACCTGGGACCTGGTAACCTGTGTCTGTAGGGGTCCTCTGGATACCACAGGTGCATGCTAAGGTATGAAAGCCTTTGCTTTAGGCCATGTTTCCTCTGATCTCTCTCTCTCTGTCTCTCTGTCTCTCTCTCTCTCTCTCTCTCTCTCTCTCTCTCTCTCTCTCTCTCTCTCTCTCTCTCTCTCTCTCTCTCTCTCTCTCTCTCTCTCTCTCTCTCTCTCTCTCTCTCTCTCTCTCTCTCTCTGTTTCTCCATGGCTTTCTGCTCCTAGCACCAGAAAGTCAGAAACCCACCTGTGGCCTGTTGGTGACCTAATTGGAATGGGATGTGTCCAATGACATTAAGAACAGCTCAGGCAGGAGTCATAGGAGAGGCAGGGGCAGAGTATAAGTGGTGCAAGTCTGTTCAAAAAAGGGCATTTAGAAAAAAGTAAGGGACTTGAGGAATAAGTAGTGAAATGACTTGTTTCCTAAAATCCTGACAGTGGATAATGAAAAATCAAATCATCCTTGTTGTTGGCTTGAATCAAGTAAAAAAGTTTATATGTTATTACCATTTTATATTCTTATATACATAAAATATAAGACCATATTTTTAAAAAGAACACGACTGGAGCTATGCACTACTACAGCATCAGTCTGATGGCACAGACCTACTAAGGAGTATGGGGGGAGGTGACCCATACAATAGATGAAGAAGAAACCATAGGACAAGTCTCCTTCAATGTCCTGCTCAACCCTGATCCAGAGCAAGGTCCAGCCGGGCCTCTCTCCTCACTCTCCTAGGACTTTTCTGCACCATTTTAGTCACGCTTGCCTGCAGTGCGGAGGTAACTATGCTTGACCGCTTGGACTGAGAGAATGATAAGAGTCCATCCACTCAGATTGGGACAGAAGCCCAAGGGCAGGACTGCCTGATGGGAGTTCAGGCTTCACTGCAGTTCTATTTTAGGTGTAGCTGTCTCTCTGAAAAGAGGCTTCTTAATCCTGACTCAGCTACAAAGCACCCACTGCACAGAGCACTGACTTCTTGGAGAGGTAATACTAGAATCAAATTTCATGTCTAGTCAAAAACTCACTTCAGAATCTAGAGAAAAACTCAGTTCTTTGCTTTTGATGCAGTTTATTAGAGATGGACTCAGTATCATGTTGCCACATATGTACGGATCCTTGGTGTGACCATGGGCTTGAACTTGTCTACAGACTCATCTTGGAGGAGAACACCCCAACGTTCCCCTCAACAAGCTTGGCCAAAACGTCTTCAGGGATGTTCTGCAGAGCTGCCTTTTCTCCTCAAGGCCCATGTCTCCCACACTTTATTGTGGCCTCCCATTAGTAGAACAGTTTGGGCTGAATTTAGGAGCGTGAAAGCCAAAACATGCAGCACCTTCCCAAATGATCTCTGCGCAGTTACCCATCTCTAGAAGGAGCCAGACAATAGCTACCACACAAGGGTTGCGGTAAGAACTAAATCAACATAGCGCCCAAAGGGCATGAGGACTCCCAACACAGTTATCCTACTTAGCAAATGTTATTCTATTTGTTTTGTTCCTGATACAGTTTTAGGCATTTCACACACAGTCATACATTTTATCTTCACTGTAACCTTAAAACACAATTACTATTATTAGTCTCATTCATGTAATAAGGAAATTAATGCACAGAGAGTCCACAGAGAATCAAGCCACTTGTCCACTATCACAGCCTAGTCAGTTGCAGAGCCAGGACCCACATCTGTTCCTCCAGCCCACACATGGCCTCCACTCAGTTTCATGCATGCCCCAGGCTCTTTATGACTCCTGGGGCTTCACTAGCTCTCCTCCTACCACCTGAAACACTGTTGCACTCTTCTGTTCAAGTCTTCCTGAGCTTCCTTGTACAACTTAAACGGCGCTTGCTGCATTTGGCTTTCAACTGTTCAAATAGAAATTGTTTCCACCCACTTCTATGAATCTCAGCCATCCGTTCTTTTCCATCATAGCATTTCATACCAAAATTTACCAATGATCAGTTGTGCAGTTTCCCTGGTTACCAAATAAACGCAGACTCAAACATATCTAGGATTCCTTGTACATTTTTAAAGTTGGAAATTTAAGCAAATATTGAGGTATATATTTGGTAAAATGGGATTGGATATTTTTAAACTTGGAGACAGGCTCAACTAGGAAATCTCCCCATGTGGTGACTTGGAAAATGTACTATCCTTTGACCTCAACATTATGAACTGGATGAAGTAAAGTAATTCCCTGCAATGGCACATCTGATATTTACACATACAAACACACACACACACACACATGCACTCATCCCTTGGTTTCTTTCATAGATTGGTTGTAGGACCCCTTGCAGATAATAAAATCTGTTTTAAATTATATTCTTTAGGAAATATTGATGAGAATACTGTACATGACCAGTAAATATGCTATTATCTTCTTAAAAATATTTTAATCTACACTTAGTTAAGTCTACAGATACAAAATCCATACAGGGCTGGCTACATGTGCGTATGTGATGTATGTTTCCCTGCCCCTTTGCTTGCCTGTATTGTTCTACAGTGAGTTGTATCGTTCATTTAATTCAAACTTTACAGCAATATGAACAGTGTGTAGCTGTCTGCAGTATGCTAAAATATTATGCATGATGTTTTCAGAAGTGTTTTTCTTTTTGCCACAGTGGACTTTAAAGTGCCTATGCTCTCAGTCTGTCACTGCTGGCTAAGGATGGCCTCAAAATGATAGCCCTCTCCAGGTTCATTACTACAAATAACCATTTAGTTCAGGTGTGGAAACTTGAGCAATTGCAGCACACCCCAACTACCCTTACCCTCACCCCCACCCCACCCCCACTCCCACTCCCTGGCGCCACCTGGAGGTACAGCTGGTTCACACTTGCTCCTGGGTTGCAATTCCATGCCAGCTACAAAAAAATCTAAAAAGAAGAAAAGCCTACCAGGCTAGGAGCACCTTCTTCTAAAGGAGTCCCTGTCTCTGAACTGGCACTGGCTCCACCTTGAAAGGAGGTTCCCTGCACAGAATGCATTAAGGAGCTCATTACTCAGAGGCGCCCTGTGGCAAAACCATTTTGTAAAGTGAGCAAGCTGTTTGTAGAGTGAGTAATCGTTCTAGTGTTTGAGTTTCACTCAAAGATTGTTAACAGCACATTGTAAACATCAGTCATGTTAATATTGCTTTTCTTAGGCCTTCATTTATAGAATGAAACATTCCTCACCAGTCCCTGGTCCAAAGCCTGTACACACTTTTTTAAAAAAGTGTATCGGTTAGCATATGTTTTCAATTTGTATTTCAAAGTCTGGACTGCCTTTCACCTGACTTGGCTGACTTCTCTAGCTTCAGGGTACCAGGTTCCTCTGAAACACAGGAGTGTGGTATCAGGATAGAAGCCAGCTCTGAGGCTGGGTGATCACTGACAGATGCCCAAAGATGAGTGGGAGAGAGCCTCAGGCACCCCAATCTCTCTTCCCTCCTCTCTTCACTCTGACATTGTTCCTATGCGTTCCTGCATGGAGTACACAGGCTCTAGATTCCCTGGCTAATTTTTATCTTTTTCACCATTTGGGCCACTGGGGATTGACATCTGCCTAGGGTGGGATTGCTCATTTCTCCCTGAGGGCCATCTTTCTAGGCCATGCTGTTTGTAGCAAAGGAAACACTCATCATACCTCAGTGGAATACATAACTCAACATGGAGTGTCCTAACACTGTACCTTCACATTGTTTGGCCTTTAACAGACCTTTTGGCAAATATTTGTATAACATGCTGTTTCCATTCTTTCTTTCTAAATTTTCTACACTAGTTTATCTTTTAACAACTACATACAGTCAAAAGCTAGATTTTATACTTTTTCATTTTAGTCATGATTGTCCTTTTATTTTAAAAGGTTGGGGGGAAAATGTTTGGATTGTGATTACTAACATTTTGAAGCTTTTTTCTGAACT
>PVKN010035619.1:0-11596 GCA_004027915.1 Capromys pilorides | reverse complement strand
AGTTCTACATTTAGAAAAACAACAAAACCACTTATCTCTATCTGACATAATGTATAATTTGGTTATGTACCTAATTTGTTTGCTGTGGTTTCCCAGACTAGAAATTAAGTCTGACAAAGGTTTGAGTTTTTAATGTGTTTCGTAGATTATTGTATCCCTAGTAACTCTCACACTTGGGCATGCAATAATGAATGAATGGAAAGGAAAGGACAGAGGGAAAAAAGAATGGAAAGTAGAAAGATAGGAAAGAAAGAGAGAGGTAGGAATGGGCTCCTAGGCAAAAAGTGAGCAAATACACTGCAGTGTATCTCATGGTCGGGCATCAAAGTGAAATTAAAATCACCTCATAGCACATAGTAGACATTCGGCAAATTCCATCAGAGGAGTGGCTCGGTGTGCAGACTTCCCTGAGAGATATCTGCTTTCCGTAGTTGATGACATGCTTTTCTTTTTGCCCGAACTAGAAAGGGTCTACAGTGACAGTCTTGGCTGTTTACCAGGATCACAGGCAAACTGTGAACTACATTACTCGCTTATCTCCACTTCCTCCTCACTAGAAGGCAGAGTCAGTCTCCTGTGCATTCCCGGTGTTCGCTAGGCCACTGTTGGTCAGCGTGTGCCTGTGCTTGTAAGTGAGAAGGAAAGCAGAGGCTCTAGGTTCTAGAATACAGCATAGCACTGGCTGGGGTTTTATGTTACCTTCTCTGCAAGATCACGTTTGTTTTGTTCACAGCAACATGCTGCTGTCTGGTTCCACCACAAGATCCCGATGTGGATGCTGAGGGTTTGGTTTCCTTGCTTCCTGCACTTGCCTAAACTGGCGAGTTCCAAGCTCACGCAGCCACAGGAACAGTAGTGATGGGATGGGGGCCATGGTGAACTAAGCTTCTCGTGCCACCACACAGTTACACTGATGTCATGGAAATCTGCACTCACAGTTGCAAAAAGTTGGAAACCAACCTCTCCCTCTCCCTTTCTTTCTGTCTTCCTCCCTCTCTCTCCATCCATTTTCCTCCCTCCCTCTTTCTCTCTTTTCCCTTCTAGTATAGTGTAAGTATATCTCCCAAAATTCTTATGATTCATGTGTTAGGAAGAGCATCCCCAGTGGTGTAATGTTTCCAGGCGGGCACCAGTGCCCAGTGACCAGGGCATGGAGGACTCCATTCAATAGGTCAATAACATGATCACAGAACTGTCAGTTGTCACAAAAATAGATTTTTTGTGCAGAGGGTTGTTTTAAAGGGAGAAAAAAACTATAAACACAATACAGAATTTCAAAACAAGATGATATGAAATTAACAATGGTTATAATATTGCATGTAGTTCTCTTGCAGATACAAGAATGTAAAATTGTGAAAGGGCATTGTTACAGAACCAAGCTTCACCCTCCCTTTCTCTCCTCCCTTCATCCTCCCTTGCCCATCCATCATTTATGATAGGATAAGGCAGCATGAAGATTCTCAGCAGATGCCAGGGCTATGCTCTCAGACTTCCAAGCTTCCAGTGACATCAGCCAAATAAATCTATTTTTCATAATGTACCCAGTCTCAAGTATCTGATAGAGCAATAGAAAACAAATTAATATTCTCTCTCCCTCCAAGATGAGTTAAATATCTGACTCTTTTGTAAAATATAATTATTAAATTCTTCTTTGAAAGACCCAGTTTGCTCTTAAAGACACCTTTAATGGTATGTAATGTAGATTCCATACCATTCACTCAAGAATTGTATGACCATCACCATGACCTAATTTTAGAATACTTGCATCATCTAAGAAAATTTGTGCCATTAGTAGTGACCACCACCCCCAACACCCACACTAGACAACTCCTAATCTACTTTCTGGCCTATGTGTCAGCCATTCTCAACATTTCATATAAATGGAATTTACAGTACGTGCCCATTTGGGAGTGGTCCCTTTCACCTCACAGAGTGTTATTGAAGTTCACTGATTTTTGTAGCTTGTTTCTTCTCATTGCATCTGCTGAATAATATTCCCTTGTAGGGCTAAGCCACATGTTTTTTATCCATTCCCTAGATGACAAAGACAAGACTCAGCAGGGTGACCGATTTATCATGGCATGCCTGTCTCCTGTTCAATCTTGCCTGCCCCTTGCTGACAGAAGACATAGATGCAGCCAGCCACGTATCCAGTTAGGGATCCATGATCAGAGCATGTCACTCCTCCAGTCCCTCCCTCAGGCTGACACTGCCCCTACTTCTGGCTTTAGAGTAGAATGGGAGCATTTTAGCCTGGCCAAGACTTGTCCTCCCTATCCTTCTCCAGTCACAACCATGACTCTCTGCTCCTTGACCACTGATATTTTCATTCTTCTGGGTCTCTGTTCACGCTGTGACCTCACAATGGCTCTTTATCCTGCGTTCATCATTCTCTACAACATGTTGAGCTCCTTTAGGGCAATGTCAGTTCCTTCTCCATTAACATATCTATATTCAAGGCTTAGGGCATAGTAGATATGGGGAAAAAAATCTAATCATGGAGTAGATTGAGACTCTTCCTCCATCTAAATTGACTTTTCCTACACCTCCCAACTGACATTTAATAGTAGCTTTCTAGTGTCCTCCTGACCTCCAATCCATGGTAGGCTTAAAGAGTTAGAGTTGAGAGATTACACAATGGCTGTCTAGTCACTGAAGAGCAATCCAGAAGTTGCTAAGGCCAAAAAGCTGGAAGATGAAGAACCAGAGGGATCAAGGATGCAGCAGCTGTCCAAGACTCAAGCCCTGGGAGTTCCCTGGAGAGTTGTTGCCTGAGTATGCAGTGGAAGGCCAAGGAAGCTGGAGTCTACAGGTGACGCCAATATAGGCAGAAGATGCCTCATCAAGCAGATGGAGTTTTGCAAACGCAAGCAGACTTCCTCCCTCCTTCTTTCCCTTCCATTCTATCCAGGACAAAAACCTATGGGATGGTGCCACCTACAACCTGATTTGGTCTTTCCTCTCAGCTAGTTGGCCAACATGCCAATTATCTCTAGAAAATCCTTGAAAGATGTTTTAATCTTCTAGGCATCTCTCAACCCAGTCAAATTGCTGCATCAAGATTAAGAGGTACAGAAGTAGAAAATAAAAGCACCCACTCAGCTCCTCCTCACTAATTCTGAAGCAGATAAAGGACAGAGAGAGGGGCTTCAAGAGAACACACAAACAGCCAGTGTCCACAGCACAGGTAAACCACAGGGGTAAACAGTCACTTCCAGTTTAAACTGAAATAAACCATCAAAATTTCTGGCTTAAATCTGAAATTAAGTACAATCAATAGCATCAATAAACACTTCCCTAGGTAAATATCACATTCAGAAGTAGGTTTATTTTGAGATAATGAGCTTAATAAGAGCTAAATTTACAGCATGAATTGTTTTACATTATCCTGGAATTATAGGAATTATGCAACCTATTGCTTAATGGAGTTAAATGGAAATCTATGTTTTTCTCAGTAAGTCTTTGTTAAATAAACAAGTAGAATCATGCTGTCTTTGTAATTTCCTGTGCTTTTGAAATTTTTCAAAATAAAGGTACAGAGGAGAAAGACAAATGAATAAAAGCAGAAGAAAAGTCCAGGCATGCTGGCACAAGCCTGCAATCCCAGCCCTAGCGAGGCTGAAAACAAGAGGATCACTATGAGTCCAAGCTGCACATAGTGAGACCTTGCGCGCACGCACACACACACACGCGCGCGCGCGCTCGCGCGCACATACACACACATACACATACACAGCAGAATGAAGTCACCGAGAGGCATGGTTGTGGGGTGTACCTCATTTGAACCTCTTTTGAACCTGGCTTCTTATTTCCCCAAGAGCAGGCCCAACCTCACTGGCTGCAGTCTTTCCCCTCCTGTGTCTCTTCTTCCTTTTCTTTCCCCGCTCCCCTAACTCCTCTTTCTGTTTTCATCAAGCATGTGCTCCTCTTTCTCCAGTGCCCATACACCAACTACATTTGGAATTCACCTCTATTTACCACCTTAATGTAAACACCCTCCCCTTTTATTGCAGATAAGAATCTTCATGGGCCACCTATCCAAATGTCACATTTCAAAACATGTTGAGAACTAACACGTCCAAGTCACAAGCTTCAAAGCTAGGACTTGTAATGAGGATTGTGACCGATCACCCTTAATTAAGGTCTTTAAGTACACACAGTCACTTACTAGTGTCGGACTTTCAGAAGAAAACTCCTGCCTAACAGATTGAAAACATGGACAGTAGGGTGTAATTCCCTGAGCTGCGGGGAGCTGCAGATCAGAGGGAATGAAAGGGAAACTCTAAAGAGGCTTTGGGTATAAATTTGAGCCTTCACAGATGTCATCAAAACTGAAAGAGGTGACAGAGCCAGCACACGAAGGAGCAAATGCTTCAGGCTGACACACGGTCTATTTGGAGTGATTTGAAGGTAAAGACAGCAGAAGAATAATGGGTTTGTGCACTAAGGCAGGATCCACAAGCTGGTGAACAGGAGACAACTCAAAGCAGGGTGCCCAGAAATACGGAAGTCCTGCTGATCTCACACTCCAGGGACCCAACGGCGGCGAGAGGCTCAAGGAAACCCAACTATGCCACGCTCCCCAAGCCCAGCCTCAGCACTGCCTCTCCTCAGCAGGAAGACGTGCTACAGCAGAAGTGCTGGCAGGTAAGTACAGGTCACTCCCCTCCACCAAATTTCCAAACCCAGTCCTGGGTTTTGGTGGCAGCTGTGCACTATACTAAAATCTTTATTCCCACCACATGAACTCAGCCAACAAGAATGACAAATCACTATTTCTCATACCACAGCCCCTGTCTGACAAAAAAGGCACCCTGAGGCGTAGTTTAGTGATCAGTTGGGCAGGAAATTCAGGATGACACTACCAAAACAACCACACTGAAGTGGACCGAAATCCTGACTCCAACAATTTAATAGCTATGTACATGCTTTTTTAAGAGACAAAATAAAAATAAGAAATGATAGAGTGTCAAAACAAGATGATGGGAAATTAACAATGATTATTATATTGTATATTGCTCTCTTCTAGGTAGTTGCTCAGATTACCAGCTATAGGCAGACAAAACTTATCGAATAACGTAGCAGCCAGATGAAATACAGACTGCCCAGTCCAGTTCTGTGTCAATGTCAGATAAACAGAAAATAATCTTTTACCTACAGGATATTCTGATACTAAGAAACGATGTGTTATTTATCAAAAATGTGAATTTTACTGAGAGTCCTGTATATTTTCCATATCTAGCAAATAGATCCCTCTTTCAGCTTCACTTTGCTAGTTCATTTCCAAGTGCACTGCAACACCCAACCCAAAGGGTATCTGCAGACCCACTGAGCTGATATTGACTCCGAGCAGCGTGCACACATTCTTGATTGACATAGGTTGTGACCACGACACATTGAGCCACTAATTCCTCTTCTTCTTCACTGTCTCCGTGTACTTTTTAGTTCTTTCTAAATGCTAAACTTTGCACAAAGGCCGTTGTGGGCTTTCTTCGTGGTGTCACATGTCTTTTCTCGCCTTAGAAATCATGACACAGGGGTCAGATGTAGAAGAGGAAGGTGAGATTTAATGGGACAGCTGTGCCTCCTCGATCTCAAGTCTCGTCTGGCAACACCGCCCTCCCCCACACCACAGTTCTCTTTGTGGTTGCCAGAGGGAATCCTTTACTTCCCAGCCCGAAGATATGACCGACCGAGGCAGGCACGTGATGTGTCTCTAACTCAACCACTCTGCTTCTGAAATGGAAGCACTGTCGATTTAAAAGATCTGCACAGAGACAGAAAAAGACACGGAGCTCCCTCTACCACCCACCCCTACACACCTGGGCCAGGGAGTCCCGTGAACCGCAGTTGGCAAGGATTCGCATCAGAACAGCTCCTGCCACATTTGTATGCCATTCTGCTGTGCCCAACACAATGTCTAACTGCATATGTGCATCAATAATCTTTTATTGTGTCATAATGCATTTTAGTGTGGGATGGCTATTATCTTTTAGAGGCCCCCATTTAGATTTATGGAGCAAAAGAGAAAAGTTTTTTAAAAATGTAATCTAATTAATCTGAGTGCATTTGTATGCCTATTAAAATTCACCTGTCCAGGATTTGCCATTTATCATGATTACAAGGGAACAGCCATGCTAAGAAAGGGGCTGCCTCTTCATTTAATAAGAAACGATGATTTATTATCCAGGATTCTTTTAGTAATGGTTTAGATCTAACGGACAGGTCTGTGGGACACACTCGCCAAGCATACTCTAAAACTAGATGTGTCCCTTCGTGTGGGGCACCTCCCAGTGACACTCTGAGGCATGCGCACGCGCTGTGGGTATTCCAGCCCCATGGAGCCCCAGAGGGAAAAGGGAAGCCATCTTTGAGGTGATTGGTAAGGGAGAAACTGATTACAGATGACAGGGCCTTGATTACAGATGACAGAGCCACTAGTCCCTGAGTTAGCTGCCTGAGTCCATCTGTGGGGTCTGACCTCACCGCAAGATAGGGCAGGTATAGTGACCCTATGTTCCCTGTGACCAGTGTCCCTTTCTATGGGAAGGAAGAGTTCCCTCTATGAAAATAAGCAGTAGGATCTTGAGCTGGGACCTCTTTCCTATACTACAACTAATGAAGAACTTCTCTATGCAATCAAAGCTAAGGACAGCAATGCTCATCTGTAAGTCTGCATTCCCTAATGACTGGTCAACAGGTGTCTGGTACCAAATTGAGCAAAGCTAAAAAGAACCCAAGGATAGGAGGCCCTGTCCCCCTCAGGAGCCCCCCTGAGATATAATTACAATACACAGCAGAGAGCTGAACCCCCCTTGGCAAACAGCAGGGTCAGAGAATTTAGTGAGATTCACCTGGAAGAGATCCCATTGACTTCCCCTGTCTCTTGGGGCATATGACCTATGTCCCTAGAATAGAGGGTTTGGGGTCTATTTGGGGCTTAGTTTATTACATGTGACTTTGTCTTCATGACTTCTCAGTTCCCAGGCCTGTGAGTTCTTTCCTGCCAGGATTCATGCAGTCACTGAAGAAAAGAGCCCATCTGCTGAAAAGATTGAGAGTTCAGTCAAATAGCAAAACCACATCCAGCAGGCTAGGGCGCACTGAGCAAAAGAGTAGGGCCTGGGTGAACTGCTACTTCCTACATCATCTTGGCCTTTTGTTCTTATTTTTGCTCTTGTGATACTAGGATTGAACCCAGGGTCTTCAACTGAGCTATAATCCCAGGCCCTTCTTTTCTTTCTTTTCCTTTTCAAAAGATAGTGTCTTACTGAATCACTTAGTTTTCCAGGCTGGGCACAAATTTGTAATCCTCCAGAATGCATTAGATGCATGTTGTTACCATGCCAGGCTTTCACGTTTCTGCTGAAAGAAAGAGAATAAACAGTACCTGGCCAGCTGAGAGCACCAGGGGAACCAAGTCAGAAGAAGTGAAGAAATTCTGACTCATCAGTGCTCAGAGCATCCTGGAGACCCGGCAGTTCCTGCAGAGTGTGTGCACTGTGGGAAAGCTTCCCGGAGGAGGAAGCCAAGAAGTGGATGAGCCCCAAGGAGTGAGTCAGACCTGAGCACTGGGGATCTTGTGACTTTGCCATCCAAGCACAGCACCTTCAGTGTGTTAATGAGGGTCCTTGGAATAACTTCATGTGCAAAGAGTTCATGAGATCAGTGACTTCTCCTGGGATCTGCTTAGGTAGAACCTGCAAAGGGGGTTCCCAAGCAGCACATGTATCAGGGGATCCCAGCAACTCTACATATCTGAGTGGCAAGTGACACAGGGAAGCAAAACACCCAATAGAAGGCACATTAAGGAGCAGGCTGCTGCTGTGGGTTCAGTCCTGCTGAAAACCTCAGAGAGACTACAGATCACACCTCAGAACATTGCACATAAGGGGCCAAGATGCTGGGGCATTTGCCCGCCAACGCTGCTGGCATTGACATTGGGACTTGTCCTATGTGCAGGTGGCAAAGTGCTTCTAGAGCCACACAATGGTCTCAGATGGAGAATCTTGGTGCTTGTTGTCAGCGCCATGGTGTGTGAGGGTGGCCCATGCTGAAGAGGATGTAGGAGGGCCAGAGATAGTGTCTGTTAGCCCAGGAGGGAGCTCATAAGACAATCAGAGAAACACTCCTACTGTGGAAGAACAGGCAGGATTTTGTTCACTGTGGGGTATGGGGTAGAACAGCATGCTGCTTGTGCCCTACCTGGAGCACTGGATTCTACAGCATCTCAAAATCAACAGAGCTGCCAGAAGTTTTGATGGGAAAATTGATGATGACATAGTAGTACAAAGAATAGTTCTGTGACAGGCCGAAGCAAGAGATCTGAGTGGCCCTGGATGGAAAGCGTTACTAGAGCATGAAGAAGGTGAAAAGAGAAGGAACTTCATCTACCACCATCCTTTACCTAACATCTAGTCTTGTAATCTCAGAAACCTAGAGCAGGAAGAGCAGATGGCTGGGAAGGTATTACGTGAATGGGAAAAGGTATCTTAGTAATGAAGAAATAGAAGCAGATAAGAAAGAGTGTTGGACTGCCCTCCAGCCTACAGCATGTCTATGGATGAAAGAAATCAGCAAAGCTCACACAACTGTGACAGTGATCTCCCACCCTGCCCCCCAATGTGCATCATCTTGTTCTGGCCTGATTCATCCTAGAATTTATCAAGACACTGAAGCATCTGCCGCAGTATTGAATAGACAAGTGACATATATTTACAGCACTATTTTCTTTTACAATGCTTAATGTCCAGTCAGATTGGCTCTTTGACCTTAAAAGATCAAATATGATTTGACTTAATGTAGCCCTTTAATTTTCTTCTGAGCTCTGTGTCCCAAAGTCAATATTTTGACCCTGGACAGATGAAGTTGATACCAAACATTTCACGAACTCAAGCACCCAGGTTCTTCCTAGCTATAACAGTGAAGGCTCAGCACCAATCAGAGCTGGACTTACCTCTGCATCTTGGACAGCTGACTATTCCTGGATCCCTGTCGTAAAACCCAAACATTCTTGTAGAAATTCAGCATGTTTACACCCGTTGACAGACCAGTGTCTGAATCAGCATAGTGCCTCTTGCTCTTATTCAAAGGAGTACTTCTGACCATTGATTTTTGAGCAGTTATTGGTCTTCCTCTTTAGTATAGGGCCTTGGGCTGAATAGTAAATGTCTGCGGCCTTAAACTGAGATATAGCTCAATAGTCTAAACGTATTGCTGATTCTCTTCAATGAGTCCAGAGCGCCACAGTCGCTTTATATACCATTCTATCAAAGCCTGGTACCTGAAGTCCTCCTTATAAACCGTGGACCTGGGTTGGCAGAAAAGCCTATTTTCTACCTCATGCCCCCCCCCCCACCTCAGAGAAATGCCAGTAGGATGAATGCAAGCTTTACCAATGGAAGGTCTTAGGAAAGTCAAATGTCATCATTATTAATTCCCTGCTATTTGGCTGGGATGGAAGCCACTGGTACACCAAGAGGAGAGGCTTTTCTCCAAATAAATAAACACATGTCCTTTGGGCAGATGTCAGGCTGGCTCTGGCTGCTAACTGATGGCCCCTCAACACGGTGGCAGGCACAGCAAAGGGAGGAGAGGTGACACTGGCAGCCTGGACAGAGGCTTTTGCTTCATCACAACGAGCAGTCTGGAACCTCGGCCACATTTGAAAATCCATCTCTTTGCACCAGTGCAGACAGCTTAATGAAGCAATATTTATGGAACTGATACCACGAGGGATGGTTGCTCCTTTTCTCTATCTTCCATTTTTAATATTTGATCTGGCAAACGTGTTATTAAAGGAATATTTCAAATCTGATTACTCTTCTGTTTGACTGTGTGTTTTATTCATGCCTGCTGAGTGTCAGGGGAAATTATACCGACCAGTTTGGGAGCTTTATTATGTCATTCTTTCAAACAGCTCTTTGCTCCAAGTATAATTACCATTCACACACAAGGCTGTGGGCTCTCAGCTAATCCCAGCCACCTCTCCTTAATTACAGTGCCCTCCTCCTTCCCCTCCAGTCTCCTTGTGACACAACCCAGCTCTTTCCCTGGGGATCTTTAGGAGAAGTAGTTTCTCTGGGTATTTAAAAACTGTTTGTTTGTTGGTCGTGGTTTTGGTACTGTTTTGCTTTGTCAGGTACTGAGTTGTTTTTGAGCTGCAGTTTTCCCTATAAAACACAGTTCTAAAAATAAACAGATCACCCTGGCTATGAGCCTTGGTCCAGACAGCAGGATATTCGCTTCCTGGGCCTGTAGGTCTCTTGAGTCTGTTTTTCCCTAGCTAGAGGATACCTGCAGCTTGAGCCACCTAACAGATCTGTCCTGCCTCAGGTTGGGGAACTGGTCCTATTTCTAACTTGGCTTTTAATGGGTCAGAAGGAGGTTCTGAGCTCCTTTTAAGGTTTCTTAGGGGATTACAACCATGCATATGAGGACGAAACATGGTCCCAGAAAGCCAGCCATGAGCCAAGGTTGGTGAGGAACAGATCTTGGTGTGGTCTCACTCACCACCAATCTGAACCTCACTAATCTCAGTGATTTTTCCAAATTATTTTCTAGTTTCTTTTCTGATAAGGCCAAATGGTATTTCCGTCTTTCAAGCAATTACAATCCCCATCACAACTCCTTAGTGCTTCAATTTAACACCAACATAGTCACAGTTCATATGTAAACTGCTGAGCATGATGGTGTTCCCATAAAACTTTATGTTAAAAAAAAAAAGTTAGTGGGTCAAATTCTAGCTTTAGACTTTTGCTTGGATTAGTTTTTTTTTTTTTTTTTTTTACAAACATTAAATAGTTAGTTTGATAAGGTTTGACATAGTAAGTTAATATATCTTTCCTAAAGATTAAAAATATTATGCTGTCAAAATCTTTTTAAGTTCTTTTATGTTCCACTTGAATCCATTTATTTTTGCTGGGAAATTACTGGGAATTGAACTCTAGGCCTTTTGCACAAAGCTGCATTGCCAGTCCTTTTTCACTTTTAGTTTTGAGTCAGGAAATCACTAAGTCACTAAGCTACCCAGGCTAGACTGAATCTCTCCATTCTACAGCCTCCACCATTGAGAGTGCTAGAATTACAGGCAGATAACAACACGCCTTGCTCCTTTCTCATTGCATCAGACAAAATAGTGCTAAAGCCTAACCCCAAATTCTCCGCATCTGAGGCCTGGCCACTTATCTCTCTGACCCCATGAAGCTCCAAGCCCACCTTCCAGGCAACAGCAGCCTGTTCCTTTCATTCTCATTGGATGGATGCCCGTGGGGGACAGAGGAGACTTCACCTCAGAACCCAGATTCTAACAGAAGCTGTATATGCTAACCAAGTTGGCAGATCACAGTTGTAACTGTAGTAAAAATAAATTCAATGAGGGGAAAAGGTAGCCAAGGAAAAGATAGTCGTATGGTTTGGATAAGAAATGCCCCAAAAGACTCATGCGCTGAGGGCTTGGTCCCACAAACAGCACTGCCTAGAGGTAGAACTCTGGGAATGTGACTGGATCATGTGGAATTTAAATTTATCAGTGGATTACTCCATTGACAAGTTCATAGCTCCTGAGTTACTGGAAAGTGGTGGTAAATTTAGGAAT
>PVKN010035618.1:0-11595 GCA_004027915.1 Capromys pilorides | reverse complement strand
GGAAGAGTCCTTCTCTGTGCCTTCCCTTGTGGTGCTGTGCTGCCTTGACATCCTGAATGAAATAAACATGTTTACCTCTCCTGGTCCTTCTGACTTTGGGGAAGACAAGGACACAGAGCCCCCTCTCCACAGGCTAACACTCTGCAGCAGCAGCATTCGCCCAAGTTTTAAAAATCTTCCTTCCTAGAAACATGAAAAAAGACTTCCAGGACTGCCTCAGAGTGTGGCAAGAAAGATGGCGCCAGTGTGTCCAAAAGAAGAGGAAGAATTTTAAGGGGAATTCATGGTAATGCGTCTGTCAGTGTAACATAGCTTTAAATTTTAAATTTTCACCATATTTTTGGATCATCCTGTGTATAACCATAATAGGTTACAGAATAAATGTAGAGGTTTAGTTAGGGTATGTAAATAAATATGGGAAGAAAACCATCACAGCAGATAAAACCAATTAGAAAACTTACCAATACTGGAGTCATGAGTATGTAAACTACATATGCATGAAGACTGAGGAACAGAAAGGAAAAATGATAACTTTTATTTTTATGGTTCTAAGCCATGAGCTTAGGACCTTATGCATTCTAGGCAAGCTTTCTACCACTGAGCCACATGCCTAGGTCTGAGAATTTTTTGCTAAGTGTAATGAATACTGAGTACTATTCTTGATTTTAAAATTGTGTCACCGCTGCAATATAGTGTGTACAACAACAAGAAGACACAAATTCAGTAAATAAAAGGAATCAAAACCATATAGGGCTGGCAAGATGGTTCAGCGATCTAAAGCGCCTGCTTAGGCAAGCTTAGGCAACTGCAAGGACCACCATTGGATCCCCGGTACCATATGCTGCGCCAGTCCTACCCCCAGGGCAGGCTGAGCCCGCCATAACATAAATAAATAAATAAATAAATAAATAAATAAATAAAGTTTAAGGAAAAAAATATAGTTTTTACTACAGCATCTACTCAACATGAATCATTAAGATGCACCGAGGGGCTCCCCACCTGCCAGTACTAAGGACACCCTCGCCCCCAGGCAAGCTTGCGAAGCTGCACCCTTCAGCTCCTATCTCAAAGCCCCACCTTGCCCAGCAGCCAGGAGCTTCCCTGTTCTTCTTCCGCCTTCGCTGCTGCCCACAAGCCCAGAGGTCAACACTACTCCAAAGAGACCATTCGTTACTTAGCACTGATGATGTGCCAGGCAGTAAGGGCAGCGCAGCAGGCAGGACTGTGGGCTTTGCCCTTTGAGTTTGTTTTGTTTATAATAAAGGGCAGCAAGAAAACAGGCTGCGTTTAAAGGACAATTTAGAGCTAAAATGTTTGGGCTCTGGAGTCAGCCAGACTAAATAAAATATGTGCAAAATGCACCTAAAACAGTGCTGGGTACACAGCAGATATCCAATGAGGGCACAGTACTTTCAATTTCCCAGCAAACATAATGGGTAAGACAGTAGGGAAGTAACTTTTAATTTAGAATATATACTGGCAAAGGATAACTAACATACAGATTTTCTACGACCATTGAAAAATCAGTACTTTTTCTTACAATTTTTGAGTTAAACTCTCAAATGAAAGTTCCCACTTTTCAGATACTAACATTTCAATGAATATTTAAAAAGTAATTTAAATGTACAAAGTCATTCTAAGATTTTTCTATTTCATAAGCAGTATTTTTACTCCCTGAATAATTACAACTCATTCTAAGTATTCAAGAGAACAAAGTATTTCCATTATAAACTGGCCTAGCAATTTTGATAAGAGTAAGTTCCAAGCTACAAATACAAAAGGAAAATGTTCACCTTTCTGAAATATTCTCTAATTTCTCAGCGTGAAAATCATTTAAATTTCAGAACTTACTTTATGAAGTCATATTTGCTCTGAAAATGAGCTTTTCCATTGGTTAAGTAAGATTCTCTAATCAGTAGTGGTTATAATTTTCAATGGATGTACATTTTCAACTTAAAGTTAAAATTAATTAAAATTAAATGAAAATAAAAATTCCCACATTACATGAACACACACCGAGTGTTCAGCAGCTATGGCTATTATATTGAATGGCACAGATATGGGGCAGTTCCTTTATTCCAGAGAATTCTATTGGATGGTGCTGAGGTAGATATTTTAAATAAAAAACCTAAACGCCTATGCAGAGGTGTCATCAGATTTGGGAAAAATGATTATGGGGATAATATGCCAGTCAATAAGGGCAGTACAACAGAAACATGGGCTTTGCCCTCTTGGAGAATCCACCAGATACAGAGGAACCCATCAAAGGATTCCTTTTGTGATGGGGTCTGTGGTATGAAACACTCCTTGAATAAAGGGAAAAAGTGAAGGAAGATTTGGAGCGCCATGGTAGCTTCTGGGGTATGGGGTGTGGGTGGGGGACACCTGTGAGAGGATATGCCTGCTTTTCGGTTTCCCAGATGGCATCTGAGGCACAGACAGAAACTGGCCTGGGATCTCTTTTGTGTTCTTGTTCTACACACTTCTGAAATCTACAAGCTGCTAACCTGAAAATGTCCATTTCTAACAGTTAAAAACTCTTGCTTTTGATGCGACAAATCCAACCTCCTTTACTGTCTCTCTTTACCATTTTGAAAGCATTTCCTCACATGGCCAAACCTCAGCTCATTATGTTCTGTCTTGCCTCTTGCATAATAGAAGCATTTGGTGGGTTTTTATCCTGGGTCCTAGGAGGTAACCTCTAAGCTCTAGGAACAAAACATTTAGGTGTGCTTTGTCCTAGGCTCCTGGGAGGCAGCCTCTAAATTCTTAAAATTCTGAGTTACAAGTGTCTTTGTCATTCACAGTAGGTTGTGCAGAGCACATCTGACAGCTGTACTCACAATCTAGCAAGGATGGTTCTGCCATCCAAATCTCTAAAGAGATGGCTCGGCATGAGGGCTGGAGATTGAGTTCCACCTCACAGCAGTGATTCAGACAATTATACCCACGTCAATGACAGTAAGACAATGGATTCCTGTCACTCAGAAGAGCTTCCCAGACTGTCATTTCTCCACAGAGCGCCACACATGGCAATGCACCAGTTTGACAGCCTAACTCTGCAGGAAAAGGACAATGCAAGCTTTGAGTACAGCCCTTCCTCCTAGATGGCCCTACCCATCTCTCCCATTTGGTTGGTCTTAGTTTGTACGATTTTGTTATAATGAACCTGCAATCTGAGTTCTGAGTTCTGTGAATTTCTCACACCACAAGGACAGAGGACAAACTCTTGAGTCCTAACTTGTTACTCACTAAAAGCATGATTCATGTTTTCTTTTGAGGCAGTCAGGGACTTAAAAGTGATTTCTGCTAAAAAAAAAAAAAAAAAAAAAAAAAAAAAAAAAAAAAAGGTGACAAAAGGTGACTTCTATATATGTCTCACAGGTCACTAGAAGGAGAATAAAGCTTGACCATCACTGTGTAAAACTCTGAGTGAAGTCCTTATCAACCCCGAATATAGGCCTTTTAATCATTCAGGAAGTGTCTGTCTGAAAGTTGACTGAACAAGGTTTACCAGCCTAAAATTTATCTAGTCTATTTCATCGCCCTTCCAGACTGAGGATACTAAGATAAGAGATTTACAAGGATATTCAGCTGTGCCCAGAAGTCCCCAGTGTCCTAAATCAACAGTCGTCCAGGATTCTAGCACAGCCTCTCTTGACAGAGACTGCCTCAGAGACAGCTATCCTCAGACAGTTCTCTCACAGAACTAACCTGCTCCCAAATCAGGAGGAGTCTGCTGACTGTGAAACCAGGACTGAGATGACTGACCGCATTGCCTCTCACTTCGTACCCTATAAAACTGGCCTCTACTCTTTGGGGAATGGGCCAGTCTGATTCTCTTCATCAGAATGTGCCCCCTCCAGCTGCCCACCCCACAAGTCCTTTCCCTTTTTCTTGTTTCCTTTTGTAAAGGGGCTGGCTTGATCCTTGTCAGCTACTTCAGCAAAAGTCCTTATCATTTTCTCATTCTAATCATTTCTTTAGCCCATCAACTCACACTCTGCTTTTGTTTTAATTTCCATTGTCTCTAAAGCAAAGGTCCATGCGAACATCAGATTTACAGCCAGGATGAGTCGAAAGACCCCAGCCTTGAAAATGGTACCTGAAGTGAAGGCAGTCTTATAGGAAACTGTACCCTCAAGTTGGGAATTTTGGTCCAGCCCTGAACAGTCGGTGTCAAAAGTCACTGCACCTTCCAGAACTGCTCCTGCCCTACATTCACTGTCACAGGGAATGGCCTGCCCTTCCTTCCATCTACCCGGCATGTCTTAGAACAGAGCAGGTGGTCACTGACCTCTTATCATTCACTTTCCACATAAACAGGGAATCAATACAGTGTTTCAAGCCTACCTCCTGCATAGTTCCAACTCTTTGTTTTCTTCTCTCTGACTCCTTCCAGCATACAAGGCCCTGTAGGACTTGATTGTTCCCTCTTTTGCAGCATTCTTTCCACTGCTCATAAAATCCTGGCCACACTGGCTTTCCTTCCCATCCTCAACTTGTCAAGTTCCTTCTCACCTTGCAGCCTTTACATGCGCTGCTCTTCTGCTCTGATCTCACAGATCCCAGCTTGGCTGGCTCCTTCTTAGCATTTAGGCCTGGTTTGCATGGCTTATCCTCAAAATGCTCTGCTCTACTCTCTAATTCTAATGACAGTATCACCCTCCTGTTTGACTTTTACCAGAACTTTGTTTTGTTTCTGATTTTTTATCCTCCTCATCAGAATAAAATTTCATGATCATATTCGGTGCCCTAGTACCAGGGCTTAGAAGAGTGTCAGGCACACAGAAAAAAATTTTGTATTAAACACCTTGGTTGGATGTTCAGATCTTACTGAATCTACTGAACAGAGTCACTGTAGCACTTCTGTGGCTCTTGCTTTGCTCACCTCAATCTGTTCCCTGTAGTACAGCCTGAGCTATCATTTTTGGGGGTGGGGTGGGAGGATTTGCTGGGAATTGAATGCGGGGCCTTGCACTTCCAGGCAGGTGCTGTGCTGCTGAGCTACATCACCAGCCCTGAGTTGTCTTTTCAAAGACAAATGCTGCCTCATTGAACACAGGGCTCCACGTGAGCTCTCTCTCTCTGTCTCTTTCTGTCTGTCTGTCTGTCTGGGAGCACAGGTCCTTCGTGATCTGGCCTGTTTCCACTCCAAGTCCCCTCCCTCTCCTGTCTATTTTTCTGCATTGGTGCCAATACTTTCAATACCCCAGGATCCCTTACTCTTTGAGTTTCCAGTCCATGTCCCTCTCCTGTGACACTCACCTCTACTAGTGTGCTTGTGGTAGACAAGTAACTGGAGGTCAACTTCTTACACCCAGTTGAATTGAACTAGTGTGGTGCTAGGTGCAGGAAGCCCACCTGAGGGCTGTTGCCAGCAGCATAAAAGGCAGTACAAGAGAAGCTGTGGAAACGTTGTTAGGGATGCTATTTGGAGAAGCTGATGGAGCTGTTGGAAGTTGCTCATTCTCTTCAGTTGTTCTGCTGGAGTTCCTTGTCATGCTGGCTTTCCCAATGAACTGTGGAGAAGCTTTGGTCCTCATCTTGAGCATCACTTACTGGCTCCAGAGCGGAAGATGGTGTCATGAAGAAGTTTATCGCATTGGCCTTCCTGATGGGAACTCAGTTTTCCTCTTTGCTCGAGGAGCTCAGGACCTCACTGTTGCTGAGGATGGCTGTGGTACCTTTAGGGAGCTCTGGTGTTTACCTTGATCGTTGCTTCCTGGCTCCAGTTTAGAACCTTCAGCCTGCTAGCACAGGTCCTTCATCCCACTGGTGTAGACTTCCTAGCTTCCACCACTGATCTTGGGCCTTCAGAGTGCAGATTCGTAAAGTGGGCCTGCATGAGACTTTGTTGTGGGCTCTAGGCCTCCAATGAAACTTGTGGGAGGCACTGTTAAGAGCTCTAGGTTTCCAGCTGGACTCATGTAGGATACCAGCATTTAGGTCCTCAGCTGGAGTCTTCAGTATTTAGTGCATGGATAGATTTCCTGCACTTACATGTGATTGTTGGGTGATCATCATAAAATATTATAGAACGTGTCCTGTACTATATTGTTCACGGTGCAAAAACCCCCAAAGTGTTACAGTGCCTCATTAACTTATCCCGCTGGCCTCAACTGTGGCTTGCTCTAGAAAACCTTCCCTGATCACCAGCAGGTCAGGTTCCACTCCTTTACTCCCCCAGCATTCTGTCTCACCCCATCTCAGCACTGTCTCTGAGGTCCCCCAGATATCTGAACACCTATCTGTTATCTTCTCTGTAGGCTCCTTGAGAAAAGAGCATGTCTGAGTTAGTGGTTCTGCTACAGGAACACAGTGCCTGCTTGCCTGCTGCTTAACTGTTTGGCTGCTGCTTTCGCACTCTTCACATTATGGAAGTGTGATAGCGCTCCTTAGCAGTCAAACGGTTAATATATACTTTCTGAATTCATTTGTTACACTGGAAAATAGGCTGGTGAAGTCAAAAGGCTTTGTTATTCCCTCCATAGCTCCTGGAGAGTTTCATTCAACGTTACCCAAACAAAAGGTGCTGAATAAATACGGGGTAAAAGTACAATGAGCTTCTTAATTCAGTGAAAGTGAAAACAGAAAAAATTCAAGGACACTGAGACTTCCTGATGCTGATGTATTCCTATTTAAGGATATTAGAAAGGCTACTTCTAAGCTTTAAAGAGCTAAACTTGCAGTTTATAATTAAGTTATATGATCACCACTTCTTTTGGCAACACTGTTACTAACATTTAATTTTAGCTGGATGCCCACATTGGGATATTTCAGCCTTTATTCAAAATGTTAATAAATAAGCACACATTGCTTAATTCTAGGGAATCTATTTATAAGTGCTCCATTGTAAAGAGATGAGTAAAAATTTTCTTGGCATAAAAACCCACCAAATGTTCCTGAAGGATAAGAGTTATTATCCTTTGTTACCATCATAATGTGTATAAAGATACCTACGCAGACATGTGCTGTACTCATGAAGTAATATGTCAGGTGTTAAAAATAAGCACAATGGAAGCTATGTAGAGTTGTCATTCAAAGCAGTCTCCTTTGGGGGGTCACTCTCATAGCTGGATTAAACCTTCAAGTGTTGTAGACAATTCTCTGGGAGTAGCACAGGCCTGTAATCCAAGGACTCTGTGAGGCTGAGGGAGGAAGGTCATAAATTCAAGCCCAACCTGGGTGACTTAGACTGTCACAAGGAAAGAAGGGAGAAGGAAGGGATGGAGGGAGGTGAAGAAGGGTAGGCAGGCTGGAGATGAAGGTCAATGTGGCGTTTAAGTCCTAGTATTGTAAAAAACAAAACCAAACCTCTCTTTAGGAAGTGTCTTTTTTGTTTTTGGCTTTTTGAGACAGGGTTTCACTACATAGGCCAAGTTGGCCTTGAACTTGAGGCAATCCTCCTGCCTCAGCCTCCTGAGTGCTGGGATTATAGACATACACTACCACACCCTGCCTAGGAAGTGCCTTAGATCAATTCTTTTGGATATGATTATTCTTCTGTTTTGAAGGCAAGTATTTACCTTTGTTAGCAATTAGTTATTAGAAGCTACAGATAGTAAGATCAAAGAACTTGATCAAAATATACTTGGATCAAAAACACTGGCAATGGGGCTGACCAAACAGCTTAGCGGATTAAAGCACCTGCTTAAGCCAAGTGTAGTGCTCTGGGTTCAATCTCTGGCCTGCTATGCTGGCCCATCACTGGGGCATGCTGAAACAGCAGTTGAGTCTGGGAGTGGTGGCACACACCTATAATCCCAGCGCTTGGGAGGCTGCAAACAGGAGAATCACTATCAGTCCAATCTACACAGTAAGACCCTATAGACCCTGTACTAAATAAAAAAAAAAAAAAAAGCAATGTAATAAGCTTGTATTTGAAAACACTGCACTAGAAAGACATGAGTGTGCTGACATTCATCTGTGGAGCCCAGCTGAGACTATATGGGTTAGAACAATGCCTTCAATTGTCTTTCCTTTTCCCTATTGCAATCAACAGAAAAACAAAGCAAAACAACATCTCATTTTATACCATGACCCGATTTGCACACCTACACATAATCAAACTGGCAAGCTCAGCAAACAATTCTTAACTATATGCGATAGTATTCTCTGCTACCTGATTTCATTAAGAAAACTGTAACTTTTGATCTACAGCACCAATTTCATAATCCATATTTTGAGAAAGTCTAAAGTAACTAAATTGAAGTTGATGAAAAAGTTAAGCAAAACCAAACCAAAAACTCTGACATGTTACTTGAAAATAATAAACACAAGTGTTTTCACTCCAGAGTCAAATCTTCTAGAGATTGTATTCTTCATGGCAAAACTGTGTTGTCTTAGTTCATCTACATGGCTATCAGAGATACCAATGAATACACCATACAATCATCATGTAAACCCCATACCTTAATGTTAGAAAACCATAAGTCATTCTCATGCAAAGTGGCAAGGTAGACAGATGTAAGAAGTCCAACACCAAGGGCAGTGGTCCCACCAATGGTAAATGATAGGATCTTCCAAAATCTTCTGCTGGTGCAATCTTTGAGAAAAGAGAAACATAAATAACCGAGTGAAAATTTTAGAACTTTATAGTTGTATTTCGGGTTATCAAGTAATCTGAGTTTCAGATACCTGAAACACTCCCTGTTCCTCAGCAGATAGCTTGTCTGTCGGCCAGTTGGTCGGTCTGTCTGTCTCTCTCTTGCTCATATTGGGAACTGAACTCCAGGCTTCACACTGAATGATACCCTCAGTCTTTTATATTTTGAGTCACAGTCTCACAAAATTGCTGTTACCTGATTCAAGTTCAAACTTGCAATCTTCCTGCCTTAGCCTCCAGGGCACTAGAATTACAGGCATGTGCCACCAGACCCAGCTTCTCTTTTACTTTTTCTGAAGACAGGATGTTGCTGAGTTGCCCAGAATGGTCATGAACTCCTGGGCTCAAGCAATTCTCCTGTCTCAGTCTCTCAGGTCACTGGACCTACAGGCAAGTATCACTTTACTCACCTTGTTTTTAGCTCTTATTAATTTTTACTCCAATGTTCCTAATCCTTCATTTCTACACTCTGTTAATCAGAATATGAGTTCCTCAAGGACAAGTACACTGTCTTATTCACCTTTAATATCGGCATAACTGAATAACTAGACTTTATGAAGTTTGCGAATAAATGAATAAATGGGCTGTAAATCTAAGATGTGAGCAATCTTTTAAATGACTGGCTGATAATGTGTAGTTTACTCATTAAAAGTCACCAAGACCTTGATTATTTAAAAAAAAACACAGGAAAAATACATAATAGTTAAAAGGATATGCAAACTAGAAAAAATATTTACAGTATAAATAACAGAGCTTAAATATCTGTAATATAGGATAGTTTCAAGATAATAATAAACAATGGTGAGTATCCCAGGAGGAAACAGGTTAAGGGCATAAATAGGCAATACACAGAAGAAAAATGATAAATAAATGTAACAGAAGATATGACATTCAAATCCACTAGGGCAAAAAAAGATGCAAATCAAAACAATGAGCTATAATTTTAAAATTTTGGCCAATTTGATAGCTTAAAAATACTAGTACTCTATTTTACAAAGAGTATTAGACATCTTTAAATCCTGGTGGTAGAAGAATAAATTGAGATCTCTCTGAAATGTACCTGGCAACAGGAATAAAAAAACCTCCAAAATAAGCATGCCGTTTGATTGTTAATTCCATGTCTAGGCATACAACCCAAGGAAATAACTAAAGTTTTAAATGAACATTTGACCACAAGGCTCTTTATCATAGTTCTATCTGTTTTAGAAGGTTAGAAAACCATTTTAGCGGTACACAAGGAATTAGTTAAACAACGCTACAGCCACACCACATAATATTATATACTAGCAGCTGGGCATGGTAGAACATGCCTGTAATCCCAGAAGTCTGGATGCTGAAGCAGGAGGATCACTGTGAGTTCAAGACCAGACTGGCCTACAAAGTAAGCCCAAGGCCAGCCTGAACTGCATAACAGAGACCCTGTTTCAAAAAAGCAAAGTAAAACAAACAAAACTTATATATAATATACACACACATATACACATACATACATGACATAAACATATATGCAATGGAACAGGAACTTGGAGGCCAAGTCTACAGATTCTCAATGGTAACTAAAAACAGCATGTAGCTTGGTACCTCCATGTTCATTTTTCTCTTTATTACCTTAAACTGTGGGACAGATCCCTGCATCTGATTGCACAGAGGTGTGCTAATCACTCACAGAATGTATTACAAGGTCTATTAACCTTAAATTTACCCAGGCTATCGCATCCCCCTTCAAGAGTAAGCTTACCAACATCAGAGTAATTAAAGCTGTTTTCAGGACATTTGCAGGGACATTTAATTGCCAGCTGTTGCAGGCACCCTGCAGCACTGCCTGCAAGACTCAGCGTCACTGTCCTAAACCTATAGCCACATCACACTCCAGTAAATGAGGTTACCCCCTAAGCAGGAGCAGTTACAGGACAAGAAATGGGCCTGACCAAAGTAGAAGCTGTCACTTCGAGGCAAGCTGAACTGTCCCTTATAGCAATGCTGTCTCTCCCAGGACTTCAGGGAACCAGTCCTGAAAGGCCATCAATCTGCCCAGACCTTGATCAGGACAGCTTAAACTGTCAGCAAAGTGCTCCAGCTCTGCAAACCCCCTTTGCCTTTGTTCTTTTTTTTCTATAAAACCACCAAAAGTCTGTGAGCCCCTCTGAAACAGATTTTGAGCCTCTATTTGTACCTCGTAGCATGGTCATGTGACTAAGGCTATTTCCAGCCCTTCATCATTGCTGGTCTCCTTGACTGGTATTTTGGGAAGAATGGCAAGCCTGGTCTGTTGGGTTCCCCAGAGTTGGGCAATAACACTATTTTTAACATATATCAACTGGCTTATGTTCATAACATAAAAGAAAAATAGCTACTTACCAGCCAACACATGGATCTCAATTTTGTAAAACTACACATGAATGTTGGTGGGGAATATACAGGCACAGAGCATGACACTGAGATAGCCGTTTGAGAGATGCAAATTAAGACAACACTGAAATTCCATCTCACCCTGGAAAGAACAGCTATCATTAAGAAATCAACCAATAACAAATTCTGGAAGGGCAGCTGGGAAAAAGGAACCCTTCTTCACTGTTGGCGAGAGTGTAGACAGGAGCAACCACTGTGGAAATCAGTGTGGACATTCCTCAAAAAACTAGGATGAGAGGTCCCATTTAACTCAGCTATTCCCCTCCTGGGTACGTCCCCAGTAGAATTAAAAACATCACAGCACAGTGATGTATGTGTATACATGTTTGCAGCTGCATAATTTGTAATAGTTATAGCTTGAATACAATCCAAATACCCCTTGTTTGGGAATAGATAAAAAAGATGTGATCTTTTCAATACAATAAAATACTACTCAGCCATAAAAAAGGATAAACTGAAGACTTTTATAGGTAAATGAATGCAACTGGAGACCATATTCATAAGTGAAATAAGTCAGACTCACATGCATAAGCATTGTAATTTTCCTCTTGTGTGGGAAGCTGAAAGAGTAAATAAGA
>PVKN010035617.1:0-11565 GCA_004027915.1 Capromys pilorides | reverse complement strand
AAGGAAACATTACAAATACGTAATAGATTACTAACATCATTGAACTTTTCCCATTTTCTAATTGCTTGATGCATACTACCTAGGCTACTTTCTTCACATTTGTTACCTGTTTGGCTGCAATTTCTTCATCTCGCCCATCTCCAATCACTACATATGTGACTTTCTTTCCGAACCTTGACACAATTCTCTCAAAGCAGCTCTCTTTACCTGATAAGAAAAGTAATTTTTCTGTTAGGATATTCTTCTCCCATTTTTTTTTTTTTTCCTGGTAATACTGATGAAAAGGACTGCTGCTAGGTTTACCATCTGTACTCAAATGAGTGGCGGCCTACACAGTTGCTTGGTGGGGTTGTTAGGGGTGGCAGCAGCCAGAGAATGCAGAGTGTGAAATTGTGCCATGATGAGAGCAACGTTTTAAAACCTTCACATTGAAGATGGAGTCCTTAAGATCTTGGCATAAAGCTATTTCTTAAAAGTGGGAGGCAACGGGGCTGGACTGTGTGAGAGCTGTGAACATTATTTCCCTATATAGTACCTACAGCTTACAAAGCACTTATTTATTTTTTGATTTAATTCTCAAGATAAACTACTGAGAGGAACCATTCGCAACTTTACAGTGGGACTCAAGGTTTAGTGACTTGTCCTAGATCCCAAACAAGTCAAAAGCAGAATTTGGATGCAGGGTGCCTGACTCCAAATCTAGGTTCTAGCCTAGTGCCATGATTTTTTTTTTTTTTTTTTTTTCAAAGACAAGCTCTCACTGAACTCTATTCTGAGCATGAACTCATAATACTCTTGCCCTTGACTGTCAAGTAGCTGGGATTTCAGGTAAGTATCACAGTGATCTTTTAAGGTAGGAAAAAGAAATGGAAGCTTTAGGTCTGGATTTCCATCAGAAGTTATAGACAAAAAAGCAATTTCCCTCCCATTTCTGTTCATTTTCCAGAAATGGTCTTGGGCATGGATTTTTGGGTAGAAGTCCCAGAAGGTAACCAAGGAAAGTAACCAGTTAAAATGATAGTAACATCTGTCACACAGAATTTCTTCACTTATTACACTTTGGAGTTGTAACTGAGATACTGCATCACTAAGACTCGCCTGGGAAATGAGAAATTTAAATCTACTGCAGATAGTCCTGAATTTGATGCCAAATCCCACCTGGAGCTAACACCCAACACATGTGCAGACGAGGATACTGTGGGAAAGGTTAACTTTAACTGCTTAAATAAAGGAAATTATATCCCCTGCAGTTTCTTTACCATCTCTTGTACTTCATATTTCTCTGCTCTTGCCTGCTTCTTCATTTAAGCAAGGTCCTAACTCAGCTTCCTTCTTCATCCTGCTCCATTAACCTCATTCTTCCTTTTTGCCAGATGCAGGGACTTAGCACGGCCTGGTTATTGGGTCAGTATCCCTTCCTCATGACACTTGACTGTCACCTGCTGGAAACCGATTGTAACACATACAAAGACTAAGGAATAGCAAATCTCAGACCCAAGCACTTCCACAGATAGGAGGGACCTCAAATTATGAGCATTTTTGGATGCAAATAATTTGTAGAAGTAGCTCACATGTCTGCCAGACATTGTCATAGTTGTGCTTCCGTGTGCGACAGTATACAGTAGGACAGTGCTCAGTCTGGAAGCAAGAGGAAAAACAGTGCTGCTGGGGAGAGGACTGGTAGGAAGTGTAAAGCAACGGCCATGGAGATGAAGTGAAAATAAATCAGACTGGATGAGGCAAAAAGACTGTGGATGTCACTCTATATCTCCCACCTACCCTCCCTCTCCCCACTTTTTTTTTTTTTTTTTTAATTTTTATTTATTGGTTTGCTTGTTCCCTCCTTCCCTCCCTCCCTTTCTTTCATTTTGTGGCTGGCTCAGCCTGCCCTGGTGGTGGGGCTGGCACAGCATGTGGTGCCGGGGATCAAACTGCAGTCCCTGCAGTTGCCTGAGCTTTCCCAAGCAGGCGCTTTAGACCACTGAACCATCTCGCCGGCCCTGTTTTGGTCTTTTTGAGACAGTGTCTTGCTATGCAGTTCAGGTTGCCCTTGAGCTCACTTTGTAGCCCAGGCTGGTTTTGAACTTGCAATGATCCTCCTGCCTCAGCCTCCCAAGTGCTGGGATTACAGGTGATGTGCACCACCACGCCGGACTAGTAACTCTCTTGTCAGTTTACTCTATGCAGTCACCTAGATGCCAGCTATTGTACTGTCCATCATTTTAAGATAACTGTAAAAGTAAAAATTTATACTACTTAGGTGTGCATGTTTTTTTTTTTTTATGCTTTACATTATACAATTCTGTCAAAGGTGTATAAGACTCATTCTGTTAAATTTAGTATTTTTGTTTTATGGCTGGCTCAGCCTGCCCTGGGGATGGGGCTGGCACAGCATGTGGTGCCAGGGATTGAACCAAGGTCCCTGCAGTTGCCTAAGCTTTCCTAAGCAGATGCTTTAGACAGCTGAGCCATCTCGCCGGCCCCATTGGTTGTCAGATTTAGGAATGAATTGACTTATGAATATTCTCCCAGAACAGAACTTGTTCATAAGTTGGGGAATTCGAGTAGAAAAAAATTGTTTTTCTGAGACACAGTCTTGCTATGCAGTTTTCTTTCTTTCTTTTTTTTTTTCTACTATGTCTCACTATGCAACTCATAGTGATCCACCTGTTCTGCCTCCCAAGTGTTGAGATTACAGGTGTGCACCACTGCACGCAGACTCCATCTCCGGCTCAGTGCGCTGGAGAGCGGGGTGGTGCAGCAGGCAGGGCCAGGAACTGAACCCTGGCCCCTGCGCTTCCCTAAGCAAGGGCTTAATCCGCTGAGCTATATTGCCAGCCCTTTGCTATGCAGTTCTGATTATCCTTGAACTCACTAGGTAGCCCAAGTTGGCCTCAAACTTGCAGTGATACTACCAGTGCTGGAATTACAGGTATGTGTCACCGTGCCCAGATGAAGAGTTCTTTGTCTAAGTCCATTCCAACCACAACCAGTATAGCTTTTTTTTTTTTTAAAGAGTAGGAAAGATTTACTGGGGAACAGGAATAGCTCCTGAAAGACATGAGGGTCCCAAATGGGTGGTCCCATTACAGGTTTATAAACTAGGCTAAATTCTGCTAGACCCATAACCTAATATGATCTGTCTAAAGCAGCTATTATCATTGAGGTCTCTAAAGCAGTGGTGGCAAACATGTGACAAACATGTTACTTATTTTTCTTTTAAGACAAAAAGATGTTAATGTACAAGTTGTGTTTTTCTAAACTGCAACCTCAGTGTTCAGGTTTTATGGTATTATTGGCATTTTTGGATAAATAAGTGGGTTTTGGGTTGCAGTTCAGGCGCTCATCTCTAAAACTTGTCTATAGAGAAGAACTGACTTAAGACCCAGCAAAAGGAACATCTCGTTTAAGGACAAAGACACAGAGACATTTTGTGTCCCCCCCCCCCCCCCCTTTTTTTTTTTTCCAGAACCAGGGATTGAACTCAGGCCCTTGTACTTGCCAGGCAAGTGCTTACTCTACTGAGCTATCTCCCCAGCTCAAATATTATCTTTTTTTTTTTTTTTTTTTTTTTTTAAACTTTTTGTTATGGCTGGCTCAGCCTGCCCTGGGGATGGGGCTGGTGTCGCATGTGGTGCTGGGGATTGAACTGTGGTCTTGACACAAAGACATGTTCATTGTCGTGGTAAGCACTGATCAGGGATGAGGTACACTGCATTATGTCCCCTATAAAAGAATTGAGACCAAGAGTTCATAACAGGTCAAAGTGAAGTAGCAACTGCAGGAATATGGACACTAAAATATGACTCCAAAACTCTTGGTAAAATACTTTCAAAAACATCTCAGAACAATCTTCGGTATGTCCTTTCCTGTTCAGGAGGATGAGATCAATGCCTAGTCAGGTTACCTACTGATCATCTAGTAACTAAAGCTGGTGAACACGAGACCAATCAAGCCTTTGGAGAATATTAGTTCTTGGGTTCCCACTAACAAAACTATTGCTGGACTGGTGATATAGCTCAGCGGCATAGCACCTGCCTGGTATGCACAAGGTCCCGAGTTTGATTTTTGATACAAAACAAAGCAAAACAAAACAAACCCCACCCCAACTATTGCTGGTGTTTTCATAAATGATTTTGAGAATTCTCTTTTATGTCCTAGATCACAGAGAACTATTAGATCAGGAAAATAAAACCTTTTTTTCCCTCCTGTATTTAGGACAGGGTCTACAGGGTCTCACTACATAGCCTTCCAAAGTGCTAGGATTACAGGTGTGTGCCACCATGCCCAGTCTCAATTGCCATCTCAGCGAGTGAGGCCAGCACAGCACATCAGGGACTGAACCCCGATCACTGGGCTCTGTCTAAGCAGGTGCTTTAATTTGCTGAACTATCAGGCTAGCCAGGAAAATAAAATCTTGTACAAATATTTTAATACCAAAGTTATTAAGCTGGGTGTGGTGAAACACCTGTAATTCCAGCTTGGGAGACTGAGGAAGAAGGATCACCAAGGGTTTTTTTTTTCTTGTTTTCTTTTTTCTTTTTTTAATTTTTTTTTAATTAATTAATTAATTAATTTATTTATTTATTTGTTTGCTTGTTGTGTTTGTTTCTTTATTTATTCATTTTGTGGCTGGCTCAGCCTGCCCTGGTGGTGGTGCTGGCGCAGCATGTGGTGCCGGGGATCGAACTGCAGTCCCCGCAGTTGCCTGAGCCCTCCTAAGCAGGCGCTTTAGACCACTGAACCATCTCCCCGGCCCCGGTTTTTTTTTTCTTGATACTGGGAATTAAACTCAGGACTTTGATCCCTGGCCCTTACAAAGAGTTTATGATTTGTTTGTTTTGTTTTTTGGTACTGAGGGATCGAACTCAGGACCTTGCACTCACCAGGCAGACACTTAAGCCACTGAGCTTTCTCTCCAGCCCTGCTTATAAAGAGTTTAAGACCAGCTTGGGCTACACAGTGAATTAAGGCCAGCCTCTTACACTGCAAAGGGAAATGCTGGGGGGTGGGGGTGGGGGGGTGGGGAGTGGGGGGAGGAGGGAGGGAGGGAGAGAGAGAGAGAGAGAGAGACAGACAGACAGACAGAGAGAGAGAAAGAGAAACAGAGACAGAGACAGACAGACAGAATCATGAGATTAATATGTTACCTTGCCCCTACAATTACAAGAGCTTTTCAAAGTGGTGGCCATTAGCTTCCAGACATTTGTCAGTACAGCAAACTACTAAAGTGTGTATACATTTTCTGGGTAAACTCTGTATTTTTTCATGGTGCTCAGGAATGAATCTTAAGGTTCTACACATTAGGCAAGCACTCTACCACTGCACTTACACCCCCAACCCAAGAGAACTATACTTTTTTTTTTTTTTTTGTGGGACTAGGAATCAAACTCAGGACCTTGCGCTTACCATGCAAGCACTTATTCCACTGAGCTATGTTCCTAGTCCCGAGAATTATACTTTTGAAATCATTTCAGAGCAACTGAAATAACTCCTTTTTCCTTCCCATTTCACACTTCTGTGAATGTCTCAAACCTCCTGCTGTGGTTTCCATGGCACCAGGTCTCCCTGTAGCTTCATATATTAGCTCCCAATGAAACAGGATGAGGGAAACACCAAATCAGCACAATTCCTGTCAGAAGGAAGAACACTGTTTCTATTAGCTAGAGGAGACTGTGGGTGCCAGGATTCACTATAATGAGCTCTAGAGAACATCCAGCTAGGTCTGGAGCTGGCTGCTCACAGTTGAGTGCTCTGGGCTGCCATGAAGTGCACAGTGAGGCAGCAGTGGTGACAATGATCTGAAGGGAGCTTTCAGGCCCATTTTCCTGGTACCCTATCCCTTGTAAATGAAAAATTTAGCTATATAAAAATGTACGCAGAGTGGCCAAGGAGATAGCTCAGTGGAATAAGTGCTTGCCTGCCAAGCTCAAGGTCATGAGTTCAATCCCTGTGCCACCAAAAACAAACAAATAAAAATGTACAGAGTACAAAATCCAAATATTTACATAGCCACCAATTTGATTTGTCAAATCTTTAGCTGCTTTAGATTAAAAAAAAAAACTATGAATACATTTTTAAATATTATACTCTATATTATCAGTTTGTAATGCTTGTTTTTTGGGTATGTGTTTTTTTTCACTGAGAGTTCAATTTGCCTTGCACACGAGAAGCAAGTGGTCTTCCACTAAGCACCATCTCAGCCCTCATTCATTCACCTTTTTTTGTCTTTTTCAGACAGGGTCTTACTATGCAGTTCAGGCTGGCCTTGAGCTCACTTTGTAGCCCAGACTGGTCTTGCAGTGATCCTCCTGCCTCAAGTCTTCTCAGTGCTGGGATTACAGGCATGTACCACCACACCTGGCTCACTTTTAACTTCAATATAATATTCTAATGTTTGTTGTGTTTTATTTAGATGGGTCCACACTCCATTTTTATCAATTCTTTTCTATTATAAACAAGGCTATATATAAAAAAATCCCCAGACACATCTCATTACGCATGTGAGATTTACTCAACACATTTTTTTCTGCGAAGACTCAAACAGTATATATTTCAGCCTTTCTATGCCAGGTAGTCTCTGGGGCAACTATTCAGTTTAGCTGCTTCAGGTGAAAGCAGCTACATAAATTCCAGGTTATGTTTCAATAAAAACAGGTGCGAAATAGGATGCAGCCCAGGGTTATAATTTGCAGACCTCTGCTCTAAAGCGTGTACATATACGGAACTGCTTGGTCCAATTGTATTAGATAGAAAAAAACTGTTTTCCAAAAAGGGTTATATCTATTTTCAGTCCAACAAAGCTTAACAGATTTTTTTTCACTGTCAGATTTAAATGTCTGACAGGAGAGAAAGGCTGAACATTCTAAATTTCCATTTTCTTAATTTGTGCATTCTTCCTGATGAGGTTAAGGAACTGTCATACGTCTACTGACTGTTTTGGTGTTTCTTTTCACAAACTAGCTACTTCAAAGTTTTTGCCTATTTTTTCTTTTTTTTTAATTGTTTTTTAAGACAGGGTTTCATTATGTAGTTCTAGTTGGCCTTAAACTCTTAGCCATCTTTTCTCAGCCTAGTTTTTGTCTATTTTTCAACAGGCAAATTGGTTATTTGTGGGCTGGGGACGTAGCTCAGTGGCGCAACACCTGCCTGTTAATGGGAGGCTCAGAGTTCAATTCTCAGTACCACAACTAAACTGATTATGTGCAGATTGGCAGAAGTTCTTTATAGTTTGTGTACATTAACTGTTTAATGTGTTTTAAGTATCTTCCCCAGTCTGTGGCTTAACTTGTACATAAAATTAAAAGCTTCATGGTATCAAAATGATTTTTTGTTTTTAATAATATCTTTTGCCTCATGTAAGATATTTGAGACTACAGACACTCATATATTTTTTTCTGAGAGTTTTGATTAAGTCTTTCCTCAAATATTGTCTAATGGCTCATTTCCTCTTTTGGGTCTTTGTTCAAAAGATACCTGTTCATGGAGTCCTTCCCTAACTCCTATTTAAAACATGGTGACCCTAGGAGCTGAGGATGTAGCTCAGTGGTGGAGTGTTTGCCCAGCCAAGCCCAAAGCACTGGGTTTGATCCTCAGAATTGCAACAAATCAACAACAACATGACTCTCAGCTGTCTCCTGATTTTTATCCATACAACTTGTTTTCATATGACATCTTTTATTGACTGTCTCTTCTCACAATGAACAAACCCCCTCTCCCCACATGCATCTTAAGTTCTTACAATAATGCCTGGCACATAATAGGGGATTGGTAAATGTTTTGAAGGAGAAAGAGAGGAAGGAAAAACAGAGCTTACTCATGATCTTGATGAATGCTACAATATTAAACAAATTAGATGCATTTTTGAATGGAGAAAGCTATCAATAGGCATGTAACAAATGAAAAAATAATCACAGTTTATCTTTAAAACCAAAGGTCCTCTTCTCTGTTACAACAAGGAAGTAGAGACTATGAACACAGAGGAAAGGGGTAAGTGAGTAGCTGCCTTACTCCTGTCCCTAGACCACATCCAGCACGTAAGGAGTAGAGCAGGACAGTCTGCTCCTCTCTAGCCACAAAGCTGGTTTTATACAAACCTGGGGTCAAGTAATTAATCCACCCTAAATCCTTACTAAAAACCTGCCGTTTCATATACTTATTATTAGACTTTGGGGGGGGGTTAATAAAAAACCTCAATGTACATTCTAATTTGATTTTCACAACTTGCTTCACAGATTCTCATTTATATGAAAAAACTGAGGTTTAGCAAATGAGACATTTTGCTTATGGTAAAACTAGTAAGTAGAAGAGCCATGGGGCTGGGGACATAGCTCAGCGGCACAAGCACGTACAAGGTCCCGAGTTCGATTCCCAGTACAACAACACAAAAAGTGGGGCAGCCAGGAGGACTTGAATCTTGGTCCTTGATTTTTATTTTATTTTTAAAACATGTGCAAAATAAGCATAACAGCCAGGTGCAGTGGCATATGGCCAGTACCCAGCTCCTTGAGAGACTAAGGCAGGATTTCTTAGAAGGATTTCTTTAGTCAAAGAGTTTAGAGCTAGGCTGGGCAACATAGAGAGTTATAAAGAAGTAGGGAATGAAATTCACTAATTTAACATTCGAAGTAAAACAAAAAACATGGTTAAAAATTATATAATGTAAGGGATGGGCATGGTGGTACACAACTGCAATTCTAGCACTTGAGAGGCTGAGGCAGGAGGATCAATGTGAGTTTAAGACCAGCCTGGGCTACAAGAGTGAGCTCAAGACCAGCCTGAGCTGACAGTGAGACTCTGCTTCAAAAAGACCAAAAAAAAAAAAAAAAAAAAAAAAAAAAAAGTACACAATGCAGGGCCAGGTATATAGCTCAATGGCATAAGCACCTGCCTGCGCAGTGCAGGGGCCCAAGTTCAATCTCCAATACCAAAAAACAAAAAACCTAAAAGCACACAATGTAAAATTATCTCATTTTTCTTTCTTTTTTCTTATTATGGCCACCTCAGGCTGCCCTGGCGTGGGGCTGGCCCAGCATGTGTTGCCTGGGATCAAACCATGGTCCCTGCAGTTGCCTAAGCTTGGCCTAAGCAGGTGCTTTACGACTGCTGAGCCATCTCACCAGCACCTCATTTTTCAAATACAGAGGTTGTTATGGTTTGTGTCTAGATGCCCCCCAAAGCCTCATGAGACAGGCTTTTAGTTTTTGATTGATTTGTGGTCTTAGGCTGGGATTATGGGTATGAGTGCTACACCAACCCTGTGGCCAGTTGCCTGCATACAAAATAAGAGGAGGAAAAAGGCTTATACTTGGCTCCTCCCTTTTTTGCTCTTGCTGCTTTTGCTGTCTTCTGCAGCCATAAACAGCTGCCATCCATCATGTGCCACTCTGCCTTGGAGCCACTAGGTATGGACTGAAACCTCCACAAACTGTGAGCTAATAAATCTGTCCTTCCTTAATTTTGGGTGTCAGGTATTTTGTCCCAGCAATGAGAAGAGTAACCAAGACAGAGGTCAATGTTAAAAACTGTCACATTGTTGGGCAACAAATTTCTGGAACTTTATTATCTTGTAAAACTAAAATTCTAGAGCCATTAGACAGTAACTCCCTACTTACTGCTAGCTCAGGGTAACCACTGTTCTACTTTCTGTTTCTGAGTTTCACTACTCTAAGTATCTCATTCATAGGTAGAATCATGTAGTATTTGTCTTTTTGTGACAGCCTTATTACAGGTAGCACAGTATCTTCAAGGTTCATCTAAGTTGTAATATGTGATAGGATTTTTCCCTTTTAGGCTGAATAATAGCTTATTGTATGGAACATCTCATTTTTATCCATTCATCCACTCACAGTTACTTGGGTTGTTCTACCTCTTGGCTTTTATGAACAAGATTATATAGGTATACATATATATTTGATGTCCTGCTTCTGGATACTTGGACGCAATTCAAGATTCTGAGACCCAATTCTTTTGGGTATTTTCCCAGAAGTGGGATTGCTGGATCATCATATAACAGTTCTATTTTGAGTGTTTTGAGAATTGTCATCCTGTTCTCCATAGCAGCGGCACCACTCTATTATCCCAACAGTGTACAAAAGTTCCAATTCTTTCATACCTCCCACTTCTTATTTTCTGTTTTTTGATAGGAATTTTTAAGTATATAATTTAGTCTCTGATTTTTTAACCCAGTGTTTTTTCTATTACACTAGAAATTTCTCTGTGAGAAAGAGAAATTTGAAGAGGTAAAAATAGAGTTCTAAGTAAAAACTACATTCTTTTAAATACTACAAAAGAAAGCAGCACATGTGTGTAACTTACTAGCTCTGAATCCTTCAGCAAGTTAAGCCTCATCAGAAACATGAGATGGGGGCTGGGGAGATAGCACTGTGGCACAAGTACCAGCCTGGCAAGTGCAAGGTCATGAGTTTGAACTCGTCCCACACACAAAAAAAGAAAATCAGATGGCTTATATGGTTATTACTACATATATAAGATGTCTAAGAGAGGAGCCAGCAAACAATACATTCATAAGCAGAACATTTAACTGCAAGGCTAGTGATGAGAAAAAGAACAGATACCATACCAATTTTGGTAGCACTATAGATGTTTTCAATAGGAAATATTTCTCCTAGTCCATAAAGCAGAACCTTGGCCAAGGCTGGGACCAGTTGGGTGGTAGTAATCAGAACATTCACACAATTCTTCCTAGAACGGAATAAGAAGGAAAAGAAAAAATGGTGAAATGAAACCAACCTGGGAACAAGAATTGAAGTGCACCAAATCGAGGATTTAATTGTTAAAAAGTAACCTCAAAGGGTCTAGTGTTGTTCTGTTATTACTCTTATTACTTTAAGTTTTAATTTCCATATTAAAGGGCATGGATCTTGTTTTTCATTTGTTTCTCAGTGGATCCAGAACAACTTAATAATTCATGCCTTACTGCCTGTCTGATCAGTCTAGCTTACTGTGACTTGGCAGCAAATATCACTAAATAATATCACTGATATCAAACTTTAGCACACAATAAAAGACAGCTCTCAATTACTGATCTATTTGATCAGAATGCAATTTAGCCTATGAGATAGCATTTAAGTTCTTTCTGATGCTCATATAACAGCAACTGAGATTGCATAACACACAGTAATTCCACAAGATTCATCCCTCAGTGTCAGTTTTACTGGGTACTAGGCTTCGAGGGAATCTGGAATACTTGCCTTGAGGGAGGGAAGAACAGGGGACTGATACACATAAGGCTGCATCTATTTTTCAATCTAAGCTTTAAGGTGAAATCACCTTAACTTGCTTAATGTAGCCTTTCTCTTTTGAAATTTCTCTTCATGAGTAGGTTGGAATAATTTCTTGAAGCTTCTTGTAACTTAAGATATTTGTGATATGTGTCCTACTTGTATACTTTGATTTCCCATTTCCTAGATTACAATTTAGTTTGTGAGCAAAAAAGTAAAGGCAAAGAAAGAGGGTTTCAAGTATAAATATTCACTTTAAATTCTCATGCATGCTGATATTATAAAATGACCTTGCTTCTCACCTAAATATGTTTCTGAAGCA
>PVKN010035616.1:0-11596 GCA_004027915.1 Capromys pilorides | reverse complement strand
ATAGAACATAAAAGAAATTATTTAAGAACAGAAGATATGAGACTAATGCCTTCCTAGAGGGAAGAACAGAGAGGAATTCATATTAGCAGAGGCAACATCCCATGTCATGAAAACCAGGAGACTATTACAGCTTTATATACTTTTTTTTAACACATTGACCCTCTAAAAATGATAGTATGGTAGTTGCAAGATAAGAGTTCAATTTCTTAAACTGTGTTTCTCATATTAAAAATATAAATGACTCTTGAAACTAATCTAGGAGCTATTAATGTAGTTAAATGTTAATGCGTTATTTTCCATAGAGTAAGCTCATCAAATATTCTGTCCATTTGAGAATGTATGTATGTGCTGTGTGTGTGTGTGTATGTGTGTGTGTGTGTGTGTGTCTGTGTGTGTGTGTGTCTCTGTGTGTGTGTGTGTGTGTGGTGTCCATGCAAAATAAATGAGCTCCAGTGGGCCCCTATTTGACCACATGAGTGGACATGGGCCTTGTGTTAGAAATACGAGGAAAATAAAATGACAACTACAAGAACGAAGAGATTTGTATGTGGTATTTTGCCCCCAATCATTCAAGATTAAAAACAAAACAGAACCCCATATTTTCATTGCTTAGAATGGTATGAAGTCGGCCTCCCTGGAAACATCACCACCCAGAGTCGTTCTTCAAGAGAACCCAGGAGCTGCCTCCAGACCAAATATCGACACCCCGCTTTCCTGTCGCCGGCAGGGTGTTAAGTGTCGGCGACCTCAAAGGTTGGCGCCAGGCGTCTTCCTTGGGGCACCACAAACCAGAATTAATTGCAAATCAATCGAACAAAGTACAACTGATCAGTAAACCAATTAGTAATTTTAGCTGCTCGTCCTGTCTTCACTCACTGGGGAAAATGGGAAAGGGCAGCGCCTTTGAGCTCATCTAGAAGATTCAGTCCCCGCCCCCCACCCCACCCCTACCCCGCCCCCACCCCCGCAGGCCTGCAAGACCTTGCTCATGCAAACCCTTGACGAGGCAGACAACTAACTGCCTGGCAGAGCCTTGGAAATGACATCCTTTGTTCTGAGGGCTAAACTAGCTTTGTGAAAGGAACTATCACCTTTGGGTGGAGAAATAACACTAGACGAGTCTTCCTCTGCTGACAGCATTGCACCGGCAAGTGTCCTCAGTTTTTGTTTGCTACACCTCCTCTCCTACACTACAGGTGTGTCAAGGTCCCCGAGTGAAGTGTGAGAATCTTCAACGTGTGTCAACATTTTTCTGAATTCCATGGCATATGTGGCATCTTCTCTTGCACTGTCTTCTGGTATATAAATATGACACATTAAAATGAGTAGTGAATACATGTGTACTTAAAGTTTTCTCAGTTACCTGTCAGTCCCAGAGGAATTCTCCTTGGCTGGTAACCTCATCTGTTGTCCATTATTGATCGACTCATATTATGTACTTTGTGCAGGCCTGCGCTGGGACATGCTGATTTAGAAGTTTTGCTTTGTTACTGAACTACAGAGAACATCAATTTTCAGAACTCACTGTGCTGCAAATATACATACATATATACATATATATAACTTGAGAAATAAAAATGTATGAGAAATAAATATTTTTAAATTATTTGTTACAGTATATTATTTCACATTATATAAAATATTTTATATATTGAGATATTATATATATATATATAGAGAGAGAGAGATTAAATTCCAATCAGTATCATAATTAATAGATCATTCTCTTTTCTAGCCCCAGAGAAGTGAGGTATGGAAATACATCATCTTCCTGCACAGCCAGATGATGACTGGCGTTGTCCTGTGAGTACAGTGCAACCAGGAAGAATAAGTTTTGCATGCATTGCTAAAAATGAAGTCGATTCATTTGACAGCCCTTGAAATTCTCGTGGAAATTTAAACGTTTAACTTACTTATAATGTAACCTTTTCTGGAATATTCCATTTCTTTAAAGCACCCAGTGGCACAGAATACCTGCATGGTTTTGTTGTTTGTACCACTGGAAAGCCTTTCTTCCATAGTGGATCACAAAAATTAATGTACAGTATGGTCCTAGGCAATATGAGGGGAGGATTGACAATAAAATAAATACAATAAAATAAATGGGAGAGATAATGGCTGTGGTTCCAATAAATTCCAAATTTTATTGAATCAATTAATTTATGTAATAATATGCTTGCAATACCACCAAATCCACTTGATAATATCCACTTAATTTATTTAACAGTACTTCCAATTCCAACATTATTTATGAAATGTTATGCACCTTCCTTGTTGCCAACACATCATTTGTAGTCATTTTCTTACATTAGGGGAATACAATTGAGTCCGGAGGCAAATGTCAATAACAGTCAGAGAAATTAGGTTGATGCCAGCTAGAAAGCAGATCAATAAAAGAACGCGAGGTATTCTGCACAAACGGCACAGTCGCCCTCCGTGCTCGATCTGGTCAGGCTATTAAACACTCAGTGTTCAACTGAGTCACAGAGCCAAGTTAACTTGCTCTCTGTGCCCTGGAGGGTGGGTGCAGTCGCAGGGACAAGGAGTGGACGCCCTGAAACAGGCCAACGTGGAATCCACCAGACACCCTGAGGCACATCCTGCAACTCAGCCAACTGAGCTTAGGCATCCGTGTTCCTGGGCAAATAAAGCTAAAAATGAAGAAATTCTAAAATGTGAGGCTCCTTCTCAAACCCTGTAATCTGTAGCAGAAATACTGCTGGCAGGACAGGCACATGTTGAGGAGTTGTCAGAAGCTAGAAATGTCAGAAGAAGCAAGAGTTTGAGGCTGTCTAAAAAATCAACAGTGAATTTTAAACCCAATAAAAGATGTTTGCTTCAGTTTTTCTCAGACAGTTTATGTCTTTTGACTACTACTTTTCATCAGCCATACAATATGCATTGACCACATCTGGTTTCTATTTTTTAGGGATTTTTATTGAGATGTTAAGATTCTAGAATTTGAACTCAGGACCTCTCATATGTCAGGCAGGTTCTCCACAGCAAAGCTACATTTCTAGGAGTTTGTTGTTGTTTGTTTTTTATGTGTTGGGTTTTTTCGGAGGATGGATACAGAATCTTGGTAAGTTTCCAAAACTGACTGAAAATGTCAAGTCCTTTGCCTCATTCCTTCTCATTCTTTAATTTCTACTACAGAAAAAAATTGCAAACCATAGCTCTTCAGGGACATTTCTGAAATATACATACCTGAAGCATCTCCTAAGAGAGGTAAGGAAGAAATCCCAAGTAAACATTCGACCACTCCTTCTTTGAGTTCCCACGCCTTTACAAAGATTCAAAAGTCCATATTCACTGCTCTTCTTTCCCATTAGGGCCCAGCTCAGTCTTGGACGACACAGCATAGCTGGGTATTGATTCTTTGCCTGCTCTCTGACGATTCCTACTCTTCGTTAATGTTTAGATAATAGATACTTAAAGTAGTGTGGATGGATCAAATGTTTGTAAATATATTCTGCTGTTTGCATTTCTCTTTGCCTGTTTCCCTCTGTTTTCTTTCTCTACTTGTGATTGAGAATTTTCTATCACTCAAACGTCCCCTTTAATCGGTCCGTTATTCTTCTTGATGAAAACAAAAGTGTGGTTTTGAGCCCCAGAGCTCACAGCATGCATCGTAACCTAGCGTCAGTCAGCCTCTGAGGAATCCGACGCGCCCTTACAAAGTCCAGGTGGTTACCACTGGTCTCTTTCTCCCCTTTCTTGTGACATCACTGCCTTTCTTTTCTCCTTCTTCTCTTACTCTGATCCCACACGCACTGCACCTCTGGAAATTCCGCTGCACTGCTCGTGTGATCTGTTCTGTTTGGTGTTTCCCTTTGCTTTGCTTTTTCATTTATTTCCTTGTTTTTCCACTTAAGAAAATCTTGATTGACCCATTCCCAAGCTCGTAGAATTTGTCCTTAGCTGTGGCTCGCATGCCGTTGCGTCCGTCCAAGGCCATGCTCAGTGGGGTTCACTGCTTCGCTATCCAGCCTTTCCTTTTGATTCGCTCTTGGCATAGCCATGTTTTTTCTTTCATTAACTATCTCTTCTTACCTACTTTTTTCAACAAGCCCCTAAACACATCAGTCATAATTATATATTAAATTTGCCATATAACAGCAACTTTAATGCCTGAATCTAAAGACTGCTGTCTTATTTCACACTGCCTGAGCTTGTTTTTGACATGCTTTTTTAGGTTTTCATTAACACCTGGACGCACCTGCTACTTTACCCCAAAGTGAGGTGGAGAAACGCTGGGTGCGAGGACGCGCGATGATCCGGTTAGGAGAGGGCGGCGCCTAACGCTTGCTCCAGTTCTAGGTGCGGGGGCTTCAGGTCCTGGGCGGCTGCTTTCCGTTGCTGTGTTTCCACTTCACCTCGAGCTTTTCTGTATTGTCTGTCTCAGAAGACACACGTGTACTTCTCGAGGCCCTCCTGCAGCGTTGTGGCGATGCAGCAAAGTCGGGCATGGAGAGCTTCGAGAGCAGAAGCAGCTGAGCGCAGGGGAGACAAGCAGGGGCGCGCCATTTCCTACAGTTGGGCAACAGGGCGCAAGACATTCATAAGAAACGAATGGATGGGGGCCGGCCAGATCGCTCAGGGGATTAGAGCGCCTGCTTAGCCAGGCATAGGGACGCGGGTTCGGTCCCCAGGGCACACTGAGAGGCGATTGAGACTGGGCCTGGGGACGCCGCCTGTAATCCCAGCACGTGGGAGACTGGAAACAGGAGGATCACTACAAGCCCGATCTATACAGTGAGACTCTGTAGACATTGTACTAAATACATACATAAATAACTAAGAGTAAAAGAAATGAATTTATAGAGAGAAATATGCAGTGACATGCGTAATGTTCCAGTTTTTATTCAGGGATGTATTTCACGGTATCCAATGTATGTAATCACAAAACTTCTTTTAGCCCCTTAGAGGAAGATCAGGTTAGAGAAATGCAAAATGTTCTGATCTGGAACACAAATAAAAAGAAACTTTCCCGTGACGAAAGGGTTGCTTCTTTCCTTCTGATTAGATATCTGCAAAAGAAATTTATATTTCATTTATTCTATCCAGAATTTATATGGAGTGGAAAAACGACTGGGGCAATCTCCTGTTGCTTCCTCTGCGACTTCGTCTTGGCCTTCAACAGCCTTGAGTTCTCCTCATCTTCCTCTTCCTAGTCTTCCCCTTCTTCCCCTTCTTTCTCCCCCTTACATTTTGTTAGGGCTCAAGAGGAATAACAAGGAAAAGGCACTCAGAGATCGGAAGCCGCGTGGTTAGCAAGAGCCCCGAGCTTGATCCTAATGCTAGAGCCGGGGCTCAGAAACGAACACCCTGACAGCCCCGGAGAATAGAGGGCTTCCCATCCAGGTGAAAGCTGCCCTGGGCCCTCCACAGGGGGCCACAGCAGATGCCCAACGCGCTCCTTTGTGATGATTTTCTATCCTTATAATGCATGTGTGTCATTTGGATTTAAGCACAGACAGAAGAAAGCTGTTCAGAGAGTCGACTATTCGATAATACTGCCGTTTTAATCTTTGCTCTGTCCTTTAAGTTTTAAAACTCTGGAGTCAGGGGTTATCATCATTTATCCTCTTTGGGAAAAATAATACAATAAAAATGTTTTACGTATATGTATCAAGTCTCAACAGTGGGTGGAATCGGCACACATCATGCGCTGCAAACATGTACTAATAAAAACACAAAAGAATGAAGAAATCAAGCAAACTGATAGTTTGAGTACTAAAAATAGAAGAAATCGAAGTAGATAGAAGTTAATAGTTAAGTGAAAAGAAACTGGCAGTGCTGAAGATGAAACATGGGGCTTTCTAACTGAGTTGTCTCCTAGCCCTTTTTGATTTTTTAGTTTTAAGACAAAGTCACCCTAAATTACCCAGGAGGAGCTCAGATGATTAAGTCTTCCCAGGGTTCTGAGATTACAGTCATGCCCTACCCTACCTGGCAGAGAAATTTTTATTTGTTAAATAACCTAATAACTGTTGTAAATTCTGTTTGATTACCTCAGTTCAAGAAAAAAATTACCTGGGACACTCTTAACAAATGACAGGCAGATTTCTGCCTTTCTCTGATGGAATTTTCTACTGAAGACAATGGGTCATAGCAAGATTTTAAGGAGCTGAATGAAGAGATAGCTTTTAAAAAAAAAAGGTTAGTACAGGACCTACAGGGTCTCACTACACAGATCAGACGTGCAGTGCTCCTCCTGTTTTCAGCCTCCCACAAGCTGGGGTTAGCACCCCACCACGCCCAGCCTCAGTAGGGCTCAGTGTGGCCCAGGGGCGGGGCCAACACAGCAGGCTGGGGAATCGAGAGACAACCTTTTTTCATAATAAATTTGAAGATGATCAACTTAAGTAGAGCATCGAGTAACCCAGTCTACCTTGGATAAGGCTTCTTTCTGTAAAGACTTTTCCTTTCTGTCCAGCTCTGACAACCTGATCTTTCTGTAATTCCTTTTCTCTAATTTTTCTTCCATTGTGTTTTGCCTCTATGTACATAACCAGCTGTGCATGGCTCTGTTTGTTTGAAATATTTTTTCTACCAAGGAAAGAATAGATTCAAATTCCCTAAATAATCTGTGGCCTGAACAAAATCTTCCCAAATACCATATTTGTTTTTCAAACCCACATATGCAGGGCTTAGGAGCTGTGAAACATCAAATCTATGCTCATACTTAGTAGTCTCCGGCTTGACACTATAACTTTTTGCACTAATTGGAAAAAAAAAATCCGGTCTTTAGGTCATTTTCTAACATAGGAAGCTTTAATTTCTGCCCTTGTGCCTCACTCCTGCGTGCTTTCTTCCTGCCCACAACTGTCAGTTCCACTCTGTGCAGATTCTCCTTGTATGGCTGAGCCTCACCTAGCAGCCCAAGGTCAAGACTTGACAAAGATGTAACTTTTTTTTTTTCAGTCAGCAGGAGAAAGGGATGGTGCCTGTGAAAAGCTTCTCCACTCCGTTGTCAGGCAACCCCTGGGTGACTGAGATGGCTAGGTTAGTCAGCTGGATAAATAAATACTCGGCTTTTAAACTCAGGGTTTGAACAATGTATACAGAAGCTTTCAGCAAAGGTGACCAGTGCTTAAAGCTGGTGGAAGTTTCAAGGTTAATATAAATGAATTTTTGTTGAGAGTTCCAAGAACTGCTAAGCAAAGGAATTGGCACATGCTGATGAGGAAAGGTGCTCAACTGTCGAGTAGGGAGTTCTTTGGATTCTGAAGTTTTGTTTTGTTTTCTGTTGGGGACACAATATTATTGCCTACAGTTTCTACATAGCAAAAATGTTGAGGACAGGATAAACTCCTGCCATTAAGAAGCAGAAAACATATGCAAAGTACATGTAAATGTCTTTAATTTAAATTACTGTGCTTAGCAACAAACACCCTTGTAGATCTTCACACATTGGAGCTACTTCTTTCTATTCTCTCTGAGAAAAGAAAGGCGTGATCACATTCCCCGAAGGAGGTGGTTTTTGTTCTCTGCCATGTGGTCTCTCACTAACTGCAGCCAAAGTTAGAGCTGGATGAGGGCAGGGTTTCCTGCGCAGGAGGAGGCCAGGCAGATCCACCTTGACACAGGGAGGGGAACGAAGGAGCACTTCACGCTGCAATTAAACATGGCACCCAAGAGGAAGGAGAAGGCGCAAGCGGTAAGACCCAGGCATCCCTGGGCGACCTTCTTGAAGAGCTCTCTGGGCATCTCCACAGCTGGAGGGCTTGAAAGAGCAAAATATGTGGGGAGCGAAGAGCTCTGAAGGATGTCAAGAGGGGAGAGCAGAGGTTTTGACTCGGACACAGAAAAGTGCAAGATCATGCTGATGTGTTCTTAACATCACAATTCAAAAAGGGACACATTCTTCAACATTTTATAGCCACCCCATTTGGTTGCAAAACCTCAGTGCTGAAGAAGTGTTACGTGACCTTTTTATGGATCCTATTTGGGGTGCAATGTATACATAGGTATGTAACATCATATGTAATTGGGTACTGTCTTCCCTCATGAGTGGTGCTGAGGGGAGACCAGTGGGCCGAGAAGGGAAGGGGAACTCGCTTCTTCCTCTTTGCCAGTTTCCTAACTATGACACTTTGAACCATTATTCCACCTTCGGAATTTTTGCCAGTTCCCAAATCCGCCTCATCCCTCTTTTGACATCACTCTCTGCCCTTCTCCTAATTTTGAAAGGCTGTCCTTGCAATTATTTTCGCCAAGTTTCTCACTGGGCTCCACTTTATTCTTTTGTGTCCCCATACCTGTGCAAACAATGTCTTCTATTAATATTCCTCTCTTAAAATACCAAGTACGATTTCTCTCTTCTTCTTTGAGCTTTATGGAAGTGTAACCAACAGCAGAAATTCTATATATTTGAAGTCCCCAGTCACATATGTTGATGCATGTACAGATGGTCAAATGATCACCGTAATCAAACTAAGTGCCCGTATGTGCCCAAACACTGTTACTCATTTTTTCTTTTCATTTATTGCGTAGCCAGAATGCTTCAGATCTCTTCTCTTAACACATGTTAAGTGCACGGCATAACATCGCTGGTGACCATGACTGTAGTCTATCTGTCCTGCTCTTGAAAGTCATCAGGCAGTGTATTAAGAAGAGAAATTTGTTTTCCCACAGTTTTAGAGTCTGAGAAGTCTAAGGTCTGGGTCCTAACAAGGGCTGCTCCTCTGCTTCAGAGAGGGGACTGTCGCTGTCCTACCAAGTGTCCACGTGGGAAAAGGCGGTGGACAAGAGGACACCAGGGCTGAAGCCAGGTGAGGCACTAACGCCATTCACGAGGAAAGGCCCCTCCTCTTTTAGACCCTTGTTTATGCTACTACACCGGACACAAATCCACACCTTCACGGGCACACGGGAGGGCCGCAGCAGTCACCGTGGTGTGTCTCACATCCTCACAATGTACTCATTCTTCATACCTGAAATTTGGCATCTTTTTTTTTTTTTGTATTTTAGGGAAGGGTCTACAGGGTGTTCAGGGTCTCACCATCAGATCAGACTCATAGTGATCCGCCTATTTACAGCCTCCCAAGAGCTGGGATTACAGGTGCGTGCCACTATGCCCAGTCTCAATTACCGTCTCAGTGCACTCTGGGGCTGGCCCAGGATGGTAGGCCCAGGATAGAACCCCTGGCCTGCAAGCCTGCTTGCAGGTGCATTTACCCACTGAGCTACTTCACTGGCCTGCAGTGTTTTGACTGCTATTTCTCTACTTTCTTCTTTCTCTGCCTCTGGCAACCCCTATGCCCCCTGTTTCTGTGAGTGTGGGTGCTTTAGAGCCCACATACAAGAACAGGTATGCAGTATGTGTGTGTTGGTCCTGTCTTGCTTAGCGTGTGCTCCTCCAGTGTCGGTGGACTCCTGGTGATGTTTACACGCTACCCCAGAACCTTCCTGTCACATGACATAACATATGGTAGGTGCACCAATTTTCTTTCTAAAATTAAAAGTATTCAGAATTCCAAAATATACCTTATGCCAAGGATTTTGAATAAAGGATCATAAGAATGTACCTTTGTAATTTTTTTTTAAATTGTCTTCCAAAAATCTCTTTGATTTGGGAAAAGATCAACACAAAGATCTCAGCACCTGAGCACATGGTTTAGAATCTGGCACTTCCGCACAATATCGCCAAGCAATGTCTGTTGCCATGGTTTAAAAACTACCTTCTCTCATGCACGTGGAAAGTAAAAAGGACCCCGTGCACTCTAGGTGCTATTCCCTGAAGACTACGCGGAGGAGCTGTGACTTGATCGTTCCAGAAAATTGTTACAACACAATGCCTGTGCTGGCCAAAGTGTCCGTGCAGGTAAAAGAAGGAAGACCATCTATTTTTACAGCTACATCAATATTACCCTGACCAAAATGACAGTGTATGCACTGACCGACTAATAGCCCAGGCTGGTTTCTAAAGGTAGTGTCCTCAGGACCGACCCCTGGCGTGCCCCCCACCCCGGGTCAGGTTTAAATCCTTTTGTGCACTTGTTCCGGTGTGGAGACGGTGGTCGGCCCAGGCTCGTTGCCTAGCTGGCTCATCCTGCAGCTGCTGCTCTCCACGTTGTCCCTTCCTTCACTGCCACTGCTGGTGGAGGCTTACGGCAACTCTAATGGGTTTTTAACAACTGCCCAACACCTTACAGTTTGTGAGTTTTGCATGCAAATGAAGCTATGTCCATGACCCTTAGGAATGATTCTCTCTCAGTATTGATAAAATAAGGATCACAGTGTTTAAAGTTTGAAGTGACAGTGAGCTAAATTCCCAGTAAAGACAGAGGTTGTGTATAAGTTGAAAAATTGTATTTAATTGGTGTCACTAAATAGCTAATTGAAAGTCTTCCCATCATTTAATGTAAACATAAAATTATCTGAATGCTCTGAATGCAAATACAGAGCCACACAGTCCCATGCTTGGAATCATAAAATGTTAGGCTTCAGGGGACATGATTGAAATACAATCATTATACAGGTGAGTAGGAGCTAAGTATTTCTAATTTTACAAGGTTATATCATGTGTATAGATAAACAAGTGCTATGGCATTAATGAAATACAAAAGTCATAAATCTGAAAAACACAAGAAAAATGAAATGAATGTAACCAGAAATCCTTAGGTTATCCTGAATCACAAAAGAGCACAAAATATACACTTTCATCCTTGGAGGCCATCAGCCTAGCAAGATAATTAACATGCAAAAAGAATGGAAAAGCAAGTAAATAACCATGCTAGCAACGTCCCAGCCAGGTTGCAGTGGATGAGAAACACTGTCCTTCTACTGTTGCTCTTCGGGAGCCGTGCACGATGGATTATCTCAAGTCTCTTCCCAAATATACCCACTTTATTTTTCCCCTTTGTGGTAGCCTCCTCTAACACATTGTCTAACTTCTCTGTGGTATATTTTCCTCAAAGTATTTGCGATGATTGGGGAGATACATAGCCTGAATTCTGATATATGTCCCTAAGAGACATATTCTCCACAAATTAAAATATTCTATTTAGCTCTAAATATGGAAAGCAAAAATATACAACCCGCTGTGAAGTGAATTGTTCATGCATTGTGTGTCACATTTTAAGCTAACAACTCTATAGCCTTAAAATACAGCTCGATCTTAAAGTATTAATTTTGAAATGATGCATTTGCGCTAATGATTTACTAGGAGGAAAAATCCTTTAATCTAACCCTTTCGCTTATGAACTTGAAAGTTGAACTCCATAGAAATGACTGACTGCAGCAGCAGGCCTTTTCACCAGCTGATCAAAATTAACAGTTTCTTTCAGTTGTTCTAATTAAGACCAAAGGGAGTTCTGGAATGTACCAACCGCATCTCAAATTGCTCCCTAGCACCTGGGACGGAATATCGGTTTTTACCTTTCCCTACAAATAGTTTAGTCTAAGTTGCTATTATTACTATTTGCTAAAAAGCACTTCTATCAATACATCCCAAGAGATGGTTTTCAGTTTGATTTCATAGGTTAAAAAGCAAAGCGATTAATGCCAAGAAACATGATAATTTCCAGCAGAAAAGTGTCAGAAACCAGATACCTTATCAGTGAGACATAAAGCTGATATGCATAGTATA
>PVKN010035615.1:0-11605 GCA_004027915.1 Capromys pilorides | reverse complement strand
CCCCCCCCCCCCACACACACACACACACACACACACACTCACTAGGCTTGTGGCCCCAGCTTGTCACAGACGGGTCCTGGCAGCCAGATCTAAAAGCAAGAGGTGAATAGAGGCAGCTTCCTCCCAAGATTCTGGAAAAGACTGCTCCTTGTTCTCAACTCCAGGGGCTACAGGCACCTCCTAACTCTTTCTGCCTCCATCTTCACCTGGCTGTGTCTGGCTCTTAAGTCTTCCTCTGACTTTCTTTTTTAAGGACCTTGTCATTGAACTTAGGCCCCAACCAAGTAGTTGAAGATAAAGTCCCTATCTACAGGGACTTCACTTGGTTACACCTTTAAAGACTTTTTGTCCAACTAAGGTCCCATTCACAGACTCCAGAGATCTGGATGTGGCACATAGTTTTAGGGCCACATACAACCCTCTGGACCAGCCTTGGCCAGCTTTGACTTCTTGTTTGTTGTGAGGGACATATCCAGCCCCACTCTGACTCTGACACTCTGTTTCCCCTGATGGCCCCACGTGACTTCCTGAGGGCCTAGGGACCTGTGTATTACCCCCATGCCTCCCCAACCCCTTCCTCTAGGGATCCCCATGCCCACTGGACTACTTCTAGGGCCAGATATTCAAGACACTGCTGAGAGGCTCAGGTGACAGGAGAACTAAAACAGAGACCCATGGGGAGCAACAGCTCCTTCCAAGGCCTCAGTTTTAGACCTCATGCTGTGGGCATCCATGTCCCAGAAGCTGAGGAGACACGGAGGCCACCCCCTTCACTACCTGCCCCTACTGTCATGCAGGGTGCTCCCCACAATGTCTCCTCACTCAGTTTGGGCCATAATCAATATGCCACAAGGAATACCAGAGGAGAATCAGATCTCAAAAAACAACACTTAGGACCAGGAGATTGCTTGGTGGCATACGCACCTGCCTGGCAAGTGCAAGGTCCTGAGTTCAATACCTGGTACCAAAAAAAAAAAAAACAGTCCAGACTCCCTCTGCTATGGACTAAATGTTTGTTTCCACAAAATTCACTCATGCATTGAAACCTGCTTCAGTGCAATGCTCTTAGAAGGTAGGGCCTTCCAGAAAAGATTGGAGCGTAGTGGTGGGGTCCTCATGAATATGGCTGCAGTGATCTTTTAAGAGACCCCAGAGAGGTCTCAGCCCCTTCTGCCATGGAAGGAAGCAGCAAGAAAGTGCCATGTGTCAACGAGGCACAGGGCCCCCACCAAAAACCAGACTTGCCTTGTTGTCAGCCTTCTGGTTTCCAGAAACATGACATAGAAGTTACCGTGGTTTACAGGCCACGGGTTCCAGCATTTTGCAGGGACGGCCAGGTACACTAAGACTATTGCAGTGCTGGGAAGCCCACTTCCACCCCAAGCTCTCCTGCAACTGCCACATTGGTCCCAGTCACCGAGGCCTATAGATGCCAACAGGGAGGTGACAGTCCCCCGGTAGAGGCAGCCATCCTCACACCCGTTGGAACTTACTCCCTGGAACCTGCAGCATTGGCCATATTGTTTCAACTTTTTGAGCAAAACTAGAGTGGAGATCTTTCTAGGAAATATTCCCACTGCACATGCTGGTTATTATTGAGCTTTTAAAAATTGTTGCTTAAGAAACTGAGAAGACTAAGCAAAACAAGGCCACTCTGGCCACCTCTGATTTAATGGCACATCTACTGACAGTGAGTTGCTGTCCCCCGCATCTCTGTGCAGTGACCCACTGTCTGCTTCAATAAAACCAGGCAAAATTGGGAGAGAGGGGGGCAGCTGATGGCCTGGGGTCCCAGTGTCCCTAGAGGGGCTGTCAGGGGAATGAGAAGCAGCCTTGATGCCCTAACCTCAGTTTCTTGTTCCATAATGGGGCCGGCCAGGTGTGCATGACTGCGTGAGCCCCTTGTTCACATAGACTTGAGTCCACGGGTGGGTCCTGAGCAACAGGCTGTGTCTCCCTTGCCACCAGCCTTGAGAGCTGCATTTTCTGGCTCCTACTCTTCCCACCAGTAGTCGCAGTCTCATTCCACTCCAGGCCTATTCTCCTTGGATTCCAGTACATAAGCCCTGGCGAGGAGCAGTCTGGGGATGATTAGTGTATTTACCAGATTATGGGATCAACTTCTTTGCAGGAGAAAATTAGCCCCAAATTGCTATGCGCCTACGGCCCACTGTGGGCTGCTGGCTGTGCAGAAGATGTGTTCCACCACCCTCTGCCTGGGCAGGGAACTTGCCTGCACAGACCTGTTGAGTGAGCCTCCGGGGCCCGAACTTGTGGACAGAGTGGGCCAGGGCTGCACAGGACCCCAGACTCAGGCAGGGCTTAAGCTCGTCAGCTAGATGAGCTAGCTAGAGCCCCCATGAGCTCAAGGCGGTGGTTTCCCCAGCATTTCTCTAGATTGAATAGAATCTAAGGCTAAGGGTACAAGAGTGTGGAGTTTAGCCTCTGGGTCTATTCTTCAGATTTGCCAGGATGTACAGATACAGATACCTGGGCCTACCTACCATACTCACAGTGCCCTGCATTCTTCCGGCCTGGCCTTGCTGTGCACAGGGGCAGGGTCCAGGCCTTAGTATATGTTTGTTCTGCAGTGGCCACTTCCTCCAGGCTGGTGGAGCTCTCCAGGATAGTATCCTTCTGATATGCAAGAACATATATGTACAGCGCATAACAACATAACACGCATGCCCACACACACATGCATATGTATATTAATCACCTTTCATTTGCTGGGACAAAATACCTACCCCTGTGATTCAAAGGAGGAGAGTTTTATTTTGGCTCATGGTTTCAATCTATGGTTACCTGGGTCCAAGAGAAACCATCATGGCAAACGAATGTGGTGAAAGAAAGCTGCCCAGCCCATGACTACCAGGAAGCAGAGCACAGGGAAGAGCCAGAGAAAAAGAGCCAGGGTCCAGACATAGGCCCAAGACCATATACATCCCACCCAGGCAACCTAGAAGTGTTTTACTAACCTGCTTGATGTCTCCCAAGCTAAGGAAGTTGCAGTCAAGATGAACCTTCCTAATGCATCTGCCTACACAAACACACGCATGCATACACATGCACAGGCACATGCAGCATAGCAAGCTGAATAATGGCCACCCAAGAATCCCAGTGCCTGATCTATAAATGTAAGAAAAAGGTCCTAGAGCACCAGTGCAGTTGAGCATCTTGACCTGGGCAGATGATCCTGGATTTTCCAAGTAGGCCTATTGCCATCACAAACATCCACTGTAGAGAAAGTTAAAAGACATAACACATACAAGGAGAGATGTCCCTATGACCACAGAAGTGGGGATGGTAGCAAAGAGGCCACAGGCCACAGAGCCACAGAGCCACCAAGAGCTGGAAGATGCAGGAAGGCTTTCTCCTGGGGCCTTTGGAGAGAGCGCAGCCACTGCCCCCACTCTGATTTTGGACATCTGGCCTCTGGAAACAGAAATTGCTCTTATTTTAATCCATCTGACTTGTGGTTGTTGATTATGGCACACTTACATATGGTAGGATGCGATAATAGTAACAGGCAGAGTGGAGACAGAGCATTTACTGAGCGGCTGGTCAGGAGGTCCCCCATGGTGGTGAAACTTTTTAAACTAAGACGTAGGAACAGAGGGAAGGGCTTAGCAGAGAGCAGTTCAGGCCAGGGGCAGTGAGTACAGAGCCCCTGCCTGGACCTGAGAAAGGGTGTCTTGTCTTCTCGCACACTCAGGGGAGGACAACAAGGGGAGAAAGTTATGCACAGCCCACACTCTGCGGGCCTCTTAGGCCGCAGTGAGGCCAGAGACAATGAGGACCCACTGGGGTCTCCTGAGCAAGTAGGGGTACAGCCAAGGATTTAGGAAGAGCTTCCTGGGGAGCTGGCTGGCAATATGTTATAGCACACCCTTGTTGCATTTATTTTTTCTTTTTACAACTACCTTTTTAAAAAACCTTTTATTTATTTGGTACAAAGTCTCGTTAGGCAGCTTGGAGTCATAGTGATTCTATCCTGTCTCAGCCTCCCCAGCACTGGGATTATAGGCGTGCACCACCATGCCTGGTTTCAGTGGCTGGCACAGAGCTCCTGGGGTTCTGGGATGGCACAACATGCAATAACGGGAATCAAACCCTGGTCCTTGTGCTTGCGAGGTAGGCACTTAGACCGCCGAGCTATCTATGCAGCTCCTATATCTGCATTTTAAAACTAAGTTTTAAATTGTAGTAAAACTTCATGTGACATAATATTTAGCATTGTAGCCATGCTAAGGGTGCAGGCCAGAGACCCGAGGCCCATTCCCACTCTGGCCATCACCACAATCCATTTCTTGTCTTCTCAAACTAAACGTGGTCCCTATGAAACACCGCCCCTGAGTGCTGGAACGCTCAGCCGACTCCTGTCTCTGTGGGTCTGATGACTCTAGTCCTCTTTGTCCTTTTACGACTGTCAAGCCTGGTGTCCTCTGGGCCTACCCGTGCTGGTGCGCGTGTCCCTGCTGCAGTCCTGACCAGGGCTAGGCATGGCTCCTTGGTGCAGATATGCACGTTTGTGTCTTCGTTTTTCCATCTGCAGGCACACAGGCTGCCTCTGTCTTTGGTTATAGTGACCAGCACTGCTGGGAGCACAGGGCCGCTGATTCTCTGTGGAGACCCCATTTTCCATTCCTCTCTGTGTGTGTCCAGGAGTGGAACTGCTGGATCATGGAGAAATTCCAAGGAGCTACCATGCCATTTTCTAGTGGCTGCAGTTCCCTTCCCCCACCGGAAGTGCACAAAACTCCACTTTCTCCAAGTCTTCACCATGTGGGCTATTTTCTGATTTTTAGGCAGTGGCTATCCTGGGTGTGAACCCATATCCCTCATTGATTTGGTTCATATGCCTTAATAGTTGATAATATTGAACAACTTCTCGTGTGCCTGTCAGCCATTTGTGTGTCTTCATTGCAGAAATATCTATTCGTGCTCTTTGCCCACTTTTTCATCGGATGTTTTGTTACGAGGGTTGTTAGTTTGTAGACGTTCTTTATTCCTGGTATTAACCCCTTTATGACTTGCAAATATTTTCTCCCATCCTGTGGGATTCCTTTTCACTCTGCTGATTGTAGTGTTTGATTTTTTTATATAGTCCAATTGATCTATTTTTATTTTGTCAGCTGTGGTTTAAATTTCTTATCCAAGAAATTACTACCATCTATTCCTTTTTTCTTTTTTCTTCAACAAACCCCAAGTCATCAAATCCCTTCCCCCCTGCTACCTCAGTCCATGTCTCTTAAGTGCATGGTGTCCTTCAGGGACCCCAGTGCCACCACCCCACCCAGATATCCAGCTGCTGCCTCTCAAAGGATCTGACATCATCTTTGATGGTCTCAGAGTGCCCCTTCACAGTGGTGGCTTTGAGTAAGAACCCAGCATGCCTTGGGTAAGTCTGTCCACATCTCTCTGTCCACCTCTTTCCTCTTTTTCTGCCATTGGCACATGGTGGGGTACAGATTAGCTGTCCTACCTCCTCCTGGTGTCACGGCCTTCTCCAGGCCCTCCTGTGTGTAAGGAGGCAAACTCCAGTGGCTCCATTACCTGTGGGTCCGGCACACAGGGTGGGGTATGCCTCATCCCCCATCCCACCTGGGGCACAAAGACTGGGACACCCACTGATATGGTGAGCTTCACTATCTCCTGGTAGTGGCAGCTACCTGGCTGGTCACCTCGGTATCTCTGCAAGGTGGGCTCTGTCAGCATGGATGACTCACTGTGGCCTACACATGGTGGCTTCCTAGTCCTGCCTTCCTTTTTCTGGGAGGAGGACCCCTCAGTCTCAAATATCTCCCTATTAAATATGATTTGTTTGGGTAGAAATAGTTTGCATGAGGAAAAAGGGGAAATGGAAGATTTGTTCTTTCCATCTCATTATCGGATTTTCTGCAAGGAGTTGAGGCTCCAGATTTGTACTAAAGTCCAAACAGCTGGATCTGTAGGGCCTTGTAGAAGGAGGGGGCTCTTCCCCACCCTCCCATCTGCTGCTGTGAACATGTGGGGTGTCCATGGTCACTGTGTAGAGTACTGAAGACATCTTTTCCTCTGGAGCTGATCACCCCCCTGTGTCCCTAGAAGCTCCCTTTTCCTGGCCCTATGTATCTCCCACCCAGTGGCCTTCCAAATTAACACTATATTTTTTTTCAAAAAAATTATCCCATCCAGTCTTACCCCACACACTCTCTTCTGCTAGCTCCTGTGGTCATGGTTTGTGGGATGCCACCAGACATAGAGATGAGGGCATGTGACTGGCTGTCCATGTCCCTGCAAGACCAGGTCTCTGAGGAGCGTGGGATGGAAGTGTGGGAGGAGAGATGATTTTGTTGTAAATGGAAGTGCTACAGAATGATCAAAATTTAGATTTGTATCAGGTAGAGAAAGAGCCCTGACTCAGGCACTTCATCTGCCTCCTCACACCTGTGTGTCAGAGCACGGAAGGGAGCCACACCCATGAGACCTGAGGGTCGCTGTGACGTTCCTCCCAGTCTTGTTCCCAGATTGAAGAGCAAATCACATCTGAGCGTTTAGCAGATAATGAAGCACGTCTCAGAACAGCGAGAACATTTTCATTGTACTTTGGAAACATTAAGTCTTCAAAGTCATCATTTTATTTTGTTTTTGTTTTTGTTTTTAAAGTGAGGGGAAATCTAATTAGCCTACCTCCACATGTGCGTCTAAGAAACATAATACAGAAAACTACCTTTGGAAACTGCTTCCCTTTTCTGAGACTTGCAGTTTCCGTGAATGGCCACAGACATGTCACGAGCCGGAGACATGTGGTGATTTCAGATACCAAAGCTTGAGCTTGGGAGGCCTGGGTTGTGCAGGGGCTCTGAGAGAACCTGTCTGGGTGGGCAGGCACCTCCAGTGCAGACTCCTGTGGTCTTATGACCACAGCAGTGGCCAGGCCGCCCCGTGCAAGGCGTACCTCATAATCACGTGCTGTGCCGCCCAGCTGGGACTGGAGGTCCAGAGCTTGGCCCAGGCTGACTGCCAGCACCACTGCACTGAGTGTCTCAGGAGTAGAGACCCCAGCTCCCCACCCTGGAAGGGAGAAGGACCAGGTCCCTGTGGGGCAGGCCTGTGCTGTGGGTGAAGTCCTGGGTACGTTCTGGGTGGCACGGCTCCCTGGGGCTCCTCTCCAGCCTCACTCAGCATGCTGTGTGCATGAACCTCAGCAACCACAAGTCCAGGAACCGCCAGTCCAGCCTCCTCTGTTCTAAGCAGCCTGGGCCTCATCTGTGGTGGAAGCCATTGCCTCTTGCAAAAGCCTCTCCTCCCTCCTCCTTCTCCTCCTCTTCCTCCTTCTCCTTCTCCTCCTCCTCCTCCTCCTTCTCCTCCTCCTCCTGGCACCTTTGGCATGTCTGCCATGCACCTCCTCATAGCCCATCCACTGAAGTCCACACCCCAGGTCATCAGAGCCCTCTGTGGAACCCATTCCAGAATGCAGGCCCCCCCGCTTGCACCAGCCCCCTCTTTGTGTCCTCAGGAGGCATGGCCCCCCACAATGGGCCCTGTGCTCTTGCTCTCTATTGGCTCCCTGTGGCTACGCTCACAAGTGACCCCAGACTGGGGATCTCAAACCACAGATGCAGGTTCTGTCATAGTCCAGGAGCCTGGAAATCCAAAATAAGAGACAACAAGCCACACACAAACACACACACACACACACACACACGCACGCGCACACACACACGCTGCCAAGGCTCTGAAGCAGCTTTCCTCGGGCCTCCAGGCCTTCCCTGCAGCAGCTGCCGCACTCTTGTTCCGCTTCCTTTGCAGTGGTGCTCATGGTCTCTGTCTGCTTTAGCTCCTGCAGGAGCACCGCCCTGCTCCAGGATGATCTTACCTCAACTCGTGGTGTGGTTTCCAAAGGTCACATTTTTTTTTTTTTTTTTTTTTTTTTTTGCGGGACTGGGGTTCAAACTCATGACCTTGCACTTGCCAGGCAGGCATTTGTGCCTTGGAGCTATCTCCCCAGCCCCAAAGGTCACATTCTGAAGCTCCATCGGACATGGATTTGAAAGGGTCAGCACTCAGCATGCTGCCTTTCTCTTTGCTGGCGTCACAGTTCCCAGAGGCCCTGGGACACTCCTTCTGCAAGCACATTCCTCTCTTCCCACCATAGTCCAGGTGGTCAGCAGCCTGGATGTCATCCCACCTGCGGCCTTTCATGTCCCTGGTCTTGGTCCCATGGACCCGGAGCCCCAGCTGCATGCCCTCAGGTTGCTCATGCAGTCAGAGCCAGCCCAGTGGCTCATCTTTCCTTTGTTCCAAGCTCGCCCGCAATCCCCATCCCACTACACAGCCACCGAGGGAGCCACCTGGCACCGAATGGGCTGGGTCCTAAGTACACTGCACTACACCTCCAGAGTCAGGGACAGGACGCAGGGTTGTGGGGGCCACTCTGTCCCTCACCCAGGCAGTAAGTCTGTCCTTCCCTTGTCAGTGTCCTGAGGCCACTCCCAGCAAATAGGCCAGGCCAAAAAAAGGATTTTCAGCTGAGTTTGTTGCCTGAGGCCCAACTAGTGCCTATAGTAAGGAAGAGAGTGAGAAGAATGTGGACAGGGTCTGCTGAGGAGCTGCATAGTCAGGATCCTCACTGTAGACCTGGGGAAACTGAGGCCCAAAGATAAGGTGGGGCTTAGCAGAGCCAGCTATAATATGAACATCAGAGGGTGATGGGGATAATCTGGCCCAGCAGAAGGTGCAGCCTGGTGTCCATCCACCTCCACCCCTGGTGGCAAACCTCAGGTCCCCTCCCCTGGCCTTGAGTGGATGGCCAGTGAGATTGGTCAGTGGCAGCTGAGGTGACAACTGGATGGACTCTAAGGAAAAGCTGAGGGAGGGGAAAGATAGACCCTAGGAGCAGGGCCCCATCCCTTTGACCTCAGAGGGGCTATGGGAGGACCTGTGCACTTCCAGGGACCAGGAGATGCTGTTGCCACCTGACTGCTCCCACCCCACCTACGCTAGCAGGTGTGAGTGGCTGACACGCAAGTGCGAGAGGGGAGAAGGGCAGAAAAACAGAGGCCTACCACATGACGTGGGCCAGCTCAGCCCTGCTCTACCCACCCCATGTGACCTGGGGCTCCAGGGATCTGCAGCTGTGACCTGTACTGTTCTCCCCAAGGAGAACAGAACCTGTCAGATGCCTGGGTCCCCCTCACATCCCCCACAGGGTGGGTCCTGTGAGGCCAGGATCTGGGTTGTGCTCGATCTTCACCCTTGTCACTAAGGGCAGGGATGAATGACAGGGTGCTGGTCAGACTCTCCAGAGAACTTCCCAGAGGGGATTTCTTCTTGTCCCAGTGCCTCTCTTCCTTGTCCTTTGTGTGATGTCATCTTGGTGTCGGACGGAAGTAGCCTGGATGTGGCTCAGGAGAAGACACCACCAGCCTTCTACAAGGGATGAGTGCTGAGGCTTCCTCAGGCCTGTAGTACAGGGGCGGCCAGATGATAACCAGGGAGGCTGCCCAGGGAGCACTTCCTTCGGGGTTCAGGCAGCAGTGGGCGCCATCCTGCCCTCCCCAAACCAACCCTCTCTATGTTGGCGTTTCCCCCCATGCTGGAACCAACTCTAAGCTTAAAATGAATTCCTCTTCCGCCGCACAGCAGCAGTGGTACAGCCTTCCTGGCGCATCCGGTCTGGTTGTGCAGAACACACTCTCTCATTGCAGCCCCAGAGCTGGGACTATTTGCCCAGCTGGAGCCTCCGGGTTTCCTGCAATACCTGAGCACTTACCCACTCTGCTAGGCGAGAGCTGCCGCCCAGATGGGGTTCCAACCTGGCCTGGGTAGGTGGATGGACACATGGTTGTCTCTCCCCACTGGAAGCTGTGCTGACAGGAAGGCAGATGGTGGCAAGGTGCTGGGGGAGGGGACAGCCCGCCACTTCTGGACAGCATGACCTTGAAGGAGTCACACGACCTTCATTCAATCCTCCCCAAAGGAAGAGCTGGATCCTGACCTCTCAGGCTGCTGGGCATGTGAGGGGGTCCTATTGGAAAGAGCTCCTTCTGTATGGAGCCCCCTCAGTGTCACACCGATGGCCGCCGAAGCTACTGTGCCCCGCTCCCCGTAGTCCTTGCCAACCGGGGACTGTGAAAGTGAGTGACTTGTGTCACTTTGCAAATGGGCAAACTGAGGCCCAAGAAAATGAAGTGGCACAACAGGCGTGGGCCTGGGTAAGCAAGAGCAGGGCATGTGTGTTTGTCTGACACCTCGTACTTCCCATCACAAGGGGAGCATCGCTTCCACCCCTCACACATCCTGGCCTTCCCCTTCTGTGCCTGCACCAACTGTCTCTGTTCAAGAGGGTCCTCACTGTGGCCCCTCCCGGGGACGCTCCTTCGCTTATTCCATCCCGCCGGCCTCCATTTTTATGTGGCTCCCACGTTTCATTCCCCAGGCCACTCCAATAGCCCCAGCACTCTGCCATGCACAGTGGATCTACCCAAAAGTCTTCCACTTGGGGTTAGGATCCCCCTGCTAGAGATGCTGGCATTGGAAAGGGTGCCCTTAGGGGTTAAGTACCTACCTAATATGCTACAGCCAGGAGAGCCTGGGTTAGGCTGCAATGAACAAAGGATCCCGAGGTCATAAGGACTTAGGTACACAAAGATTCATTTTCCAGCTCACTGTTGGTGGCCACAGTGAGGGGTCTGTCGCCACTTAGGGTAGATATGTAGAGCCTCTCAAGTAGACTGTCCTCAGCTGGGAGTCCCTACAGCAGGGCCCAAGGGCCACATGGGTGTCAGGCTTGTCCTAGAATGACTATATCCCTGTGGCTCCCATCCTGCTGGCCACACCCAGCTTTGGGAGGTTGGGAGAGTCAGCCTTGCATGTATTCAGGGGAAATGGGATTTGAGCAGAAGCCCAGCCAGTGCCTTTAGGCACCGCCCACCCCACCAGGCCCTGTCCCAGCCACCTGAGCATCCCAAGAGCAACCAGAGAGCCTCCCCACATCCTTGGAGCAGTGCCCAAACAGTGCGCTGTGTGGAATAGAGAGCAAGTGGCCCTCACCTTAGCCCTTGGGGGACGGCATCTGTTCCCTGCCCCCTCTGGGCTGTGGGGTGTCATGGTTTGGCTTGGGGAGCAAGCCCTTGCCTCTGCCCCATAGCTCATCCCTCACTTTCCTGTACCTCTCTGAGCCTAACGAACATTGGCCTGATGCTATGAAGCCAGCCACATGGGGGTTATGGGATGTGACCAGCTGAGACCAAAGTGACAGGTGCTCCATTCACTCACCCATGATCAGAAGCGGGACTTCCCCCCTGGTGTCTCCCTACCTCTTGATCCTAGTGCAAAGCTTCATGTCACATTCAATGCAGATATGGGGGGTGGGGGGGTGTTTCATAACCCTGCCTAAATATAGAGTATATGTGAGGGGCAATCTAGAAGCCAGGTAAACGAAATCACTGGAAATGAGTGCAAAGGGACCAGGCAGAGTGGACAGGAAAACATGCCTCCCTAAATGGGCTGGCAAACTGTGTTGCTGGGGGTGTTTTCCATTGCCAGCTGAGTTGTGACTCTTGGCAACTGTCTCCTAGCAACCATGCATGCGGGGTACCGTGCTCAGCCAGGATGGGCG
>PVKN010035614.1:0-11597 GCA_004027915.1 Capromys pilorides | reverse complement strand
CACTAATAATGTGTAGTGATATTTAGCACTTGACCCAGTTTTATAGCTAATGAATCTGTATTTTAGACCATAAGAGTAAACATTAAATTGCAAATTTGCATTTAAATTAGTTCCCTTAAATTCTGTCTGATCACCTCCACTTGATATACATGGGGTCATCCAGGCAGACTGGTATTCCCCTGATTACCTGTTGCCCCCTCTTTCAATCAACAGAGTAAGAGCAAGAATGTTCTCATAAATCTGGGGCTAGCAAAGTGTATTAGCTTACCAGGTCTGGATCTACCATGTTTGAACTCATCCAGATGTGCCTAAGTGGGTCTGGCTGCTGTGTTCAACTTCTTTATGCTGCAGCTCATGGAAGTGAACCCACTGTGCCACTCTAGCAAGATGTTCAGATCCTAGATTACTTAGGTGGATCTGGCCCCTAGCCTCTCTGCAGGGAGTGCTGCCACAGAGTTCCAAAAGGGGCCTGTCTGATGGAGAAGGTTCCTGCACATGTGTGGAAGTACACACACACACACATGTCAGGGCTGGAGTCTGGCTGGAGAGAGTTCTGGGTGCAGCGAGCAGTTAGAAGGTCCCACACACATGCCAGGCCTGGGGACTGGCTGGCAGGGGTTATGGGAGTGAAGTATTTCAATCTATCAATGAAAACCATCTCAAATGCAGATTGTTGTACCCTATAGAATTATCTTACAAACTTGCTATTTCTGGTTTTTTGTTTTTTTGGTTTTTTTTTTAGGGAAGAGTCTGCAGGGTGTTCAGGGTCTCACTACTAGATCAGACTCATAGTGACCCACCTGTTTACAGCCTCTCCAGAGCTAGGATTACAGGTGCTTGTCACCATGCCGAGTCTCACTTGCTATCTCAGTGCACTCTGGGGGCTGGGCCATCTTGGCAGGCCCAGAATCAAAATCCCAGCCCTTGCGCCTGCATGCAGGTGCTTTAATCCACTGAGCTATTTGGCCAGCCCCAAACTTGTTATTTCCATGATAAAGAAAATGTGCAGAAATTCATGAGTACTAAACTAGCACTCCAAAAATTGCTGAAGGTTATTATAGAAAGAATTAATTAAGATACCAATTACAATAATCCCAAGAGAATGAATCCATCAGTTAAAGTAAGCAATTAAATAGAAGGGTGGGGGAATGGAGCCAATGACAGGAAAATAATACCATGACAGTGATGAGTAAGTCATAACCATCAATGTGAATGATTTCAACTCACCAAAAAAAAAAGAAAGAAATTGATTGCCAGGATGGTCAAGAAACAGGAACCAACAATATGTTGCAAATGAGAAAAGCATTTATCTCAAAAAGAAATTCATGAACTGAAAGTCAAAGGATTGAAAACAATACTCCATGTAACAGGACCTAAAAAAGAGTACGGGTAATTACTTCACCACTGCAACAACCAAACTTTTGATGATATTGTCAAAGACATAAATAGTGATGATCTGGAAATCCAGCTCAAAGCTACTCAAGCTGCTAGGAAACTGCTTTCTCAAAAAAAAAAAAAAAAGCCTCCCATAGACCACATAATCCAGACTGGTTTGATCCTTAAGTATGTTTTACTTGTGCAGAATTGACTGTAGTCCCATTCAATTTGACTCTGCTTGGGCACTCACTCACATTGTTCCTGGGTCATCAGGACAGTCCAAGGCAGTGGTAGATGGAGATGCTACACCAATATTCATTTCTGTCATGGCATCTCCCCATGCTCATATCAGTGAATAAGATGTCTGGCCACTAGTAAACATTGTAGGTGATGGTTGTTCTTTCTGAGAGTTGTTTATCAAACATGGTGCAATTGGCCCACCATTGGATCATCTTGCAGTTCTTGACATGGCATCTTTACCAGGTGGTTATTTATGTAATCTGATGTGGACACTTTGAAAGCTTTGTCACAACAATCCGGAAGTCCCATTAGATGCCACTGAGCAAATTCTTCCATCTTTGGTTCATCTCCTGTATCTCCATGATCTTAAAGTATTAGCAGATACCTGCTTTACTATTTTTTTTACTTTCCTGACAATCCAAATGAGTGCACTGAAATGGATGTAGAAACAGGAGTCATGCCCCCATCTAGGATCAAATTGCCAATTATGACTCTCTTGTGAAGAGCCACAGGGAATATCACCACTGGAACAGTTGAACAGACTCAGACTGTGATAGTCTTTCCCAGCCTGCTCACCAACCCCAAAACTAATATTCAGAGAGAAGCTACATGGACAATGTCAAACATCACAACTGGTGGTTAGAACAGATACAGAAAGTTGTAAATTACAGATTAGTCTCATTCTTCATCAATGTTCCCTCTAAGGCAAATTTTAGGGCACAAAAGGAAGCTGTATGGGCTTTAAAAGATTGTGCAACTCATTCACTTTGGTATAATAGAATCATTGATAGAACGTTTAGCTGCTAAAGATATGCAAAATTACTCTGGTTATTCTTGATGCTATTTCAACTTTCAGGTTGCTGAGAAACTAGGTAAAACTGATACACTTAATACAGTGATTGAAGAATGAGAAGGCTTGGACAAGATTATAGCTTAGGGCTGTGGATATTGCTCAGCAGCACAGTGCCTGTCTGGTAAGCCTGAAGTCCTGGGTTTGATTCCCTGTACTCCCCCCCCCCACACACACACACACAAAGATTGACATTCTGCGGAACCAGAAACGTGAGTTGTGTGCAAAGCCTCATTAAATTTGAGACATATTTCTCAGCAGATGAAGAAGATAACAATATTTTACCTGAAACTATCTCTAAATGCTGTTCAGGACAGGGCTCATGATACCTTTAACTTCCATATTGCAAAGCTGAGAGTGGCATGAAGTTTTTCTTATATCCTATATTTGGTGTAAGTTTGCCTTTTTCTCTATTAAGAACTCTTTTTTTAAAAAATGTGGTTTGTGCTGGTAGCACTTTTTATAATGAAACTATACTTCAACAGTTCCAAATTGTACATATTGTATGAAGTTTATTATGTTAAGTTCCTATTTCTATATGAGATGTCATGTTTTGCATTGTCCTGTAAACAAATATTAAATTCCCCCCAAAATGGAAAAAATTGCTCTTCTTGGAGATGCAGAATATAGAGAAAATTCATTAACCTCCAAAAGTGATACACAGATTTAATCTAATTATGATCAAAATATCAATGGTAAACCTTACAGAACCGAATAACACAATCCTAAAATTTACTTGTAGCCACAAGAGATTTAGAACAAAATCAATTTTGGGAAACGAAGGCAAGGCAGGGAGCTTTGCACCCCCTAACTTAAAATTATACTACAAACCTACTGTGGTTAAAAAAATACAATGGTTCTGGGCAAAAACTGACCAGAGGATCAATGGAACAGAATAGGAAATGCAACTCCAAATACATTCAGCTACCTTATCTTTAACAAAGAGGCCAAAATAGCATCACTATAAGAAAGACAGTCTCTTTAATAGATGGTGCTGGGAAAACTGCTTTTCCGAATGCTGACGATTAAATTTAGAACCATATCTCTCCCTAGGCACTAAAATAAAGACAAAATGCATCAAACATCTAAGCATAAAGACAGAAAAACTTAACCTTCTGGAAGATAAAATAGATAAAACTCTTAAAGCTATAGATGCAGGCAAGGAAAAAAACCCAAGTTCACACAGGAAATTTTAAAAAGAATCAACAACTGGGATCACATCATATTAAAAAAAAAAAAAAAAAAAAAAAACTTTTGCACAGCAAAATGAGCCATCAACAGAGTAAAAAGACAATCCACGGAATGGGAAAAAATCTTACCATCTATCCCTCAAAGAATTTATCACTAGACTTTACAAAGAATTCAACAAATCAGTTCCGTCTGCCAGGTTTAAAGACCCATTCCAAAATTGTGGGTCTGAAAAGTATATGCACTTCTCAGAAAAAGAAGTATGAATATCAAATAAACATATAAAAATGTTCAACATCACTACTTGTTCTAGAAATGCAATTAAAACAACATTAAGAGTCCATCTCCAAAAGGAATGACTATCATGAAGAAAAGAACTAATAATAAATGCTAGTGAGGTTGTTGGCACAACCATTATGGAAGTCAGTATAGAGATTCCTCAAAACACTAACATTAGAGGTTCTATTAGACCCCTTTTAGGACTCTTCATGAAAGAGTTAAGGCATTATACTACAGTGGTACATGCACAGCCATGTTTGTAGCAGCACAAATTTTAATAGCTAAATCTTGGAAATATTCCATATACCCACCAATGCGTGAATGGATAAAGAAAATGTGATTTTTACATACAATTAAGTCGTTTAGAAAGATAAACTTGAGACATTTTTAGGTAAATGGATGCACTTTGAGAAGGTAACTTTTAAGTAAAATAAATCAGACACACAAATTTAAATATAACATTGTTTTTCTTACATAAGATTTCCAAAGAGTAAATAAACACCAAAACGGAGGATAGATTTTAGGAAGTAGAAACAAAATGTTCAAGTGGAAAGGAGACAGGGGATAAGGGAAGGGGAGAGGAAGGAAGAGAAGGAATAAAAAAACAAGAATGGGATGAAAACAATAAACACAAAGTTCTGTAAATGGGAAGAAGAATTAAAGGTATGGAAGGGGAATGGGAGTAAATTACTAAGATATATTATATGTACAGGTACAAACTCCATAAGATGAATGCAATTATAATGTATGTCAAAATGTACCAATAAAATTAATTTTAAAAACAATTAATGGATCCAGTCATTATGAAACAATAGCTGCTTACACCACAGAACACTGTGTGCCTCCCGAAAACACACACATATCATCATCATTATCATCATCTCTCATTTTGTCAAAGACATTCAACCTGAGTCTGATCAAACCTGTAGATCAAGTGTCAATCTGTAGGTAATATACCAGAGAAACATGTTAATATATTTGTGTATGCCATCAGCCAAATCCAGAATATGTGAAATTCTGTAGATCAAAAGAATTATAGGAAACAAGGGGTCTGGATAATGAAAGAGAATTAAAAGACATCATTTTTTAAAAAGTGAACAAAAAGCTGTATTTTTCTGACATGCCAACTTGAAAATGAAACTATTAAAAATGTAAGGAAGTGATTGGCATAATAAAAAGTAAGGGTAACGGTTACTTTTTAAAAGGAGAAAGCACTGAGGAAGAATTTAAGGGCATGACTTAAATTTCTATTCCTTAATCTGGTTAGTAATTAGAATAATATTTGTCTTATGATAATGCAGTGATAAACATTTGTGTATTTGTCAAGACATACTTTCTGACTAATAATAAAGACAAAAATTATTGTTTTTATTCATGTTTCCAATAATTTTAGCATATTTTCATCACCTACCTCTGCTGAACCCCAAATTTACATCTGTATCACTAGCAATGTTCATCAAGAACAGAAAGTTTTTCATTTTTTCTGCATGGCAGAGCAGATCAATAAAAACCTCAAGATAAGGGCCAGTGAGATAGCACAGTAGACTAAGGACCTGTTGAGCAAACACAGGGACCAGAATTCAATCCCTATTCAGGCATGTTGTGCTGGCCCCGCCCCTAGGGCACACTGACACAGCAACCAAGTCTGGGAATGGTGGCGCATGCCTGTAATTCCAGGTGCTGGGGAGGCTGAAAACAGGAGGATCACTATGAGTCGAAGCTGTGTAGTGAGACCCTCTTTCAAATATTTAAAATGTAAAACAAACAAACAAATAAACAAAAAAACCTTGCGGTAGGTAGGATTTCTTTTTGGTACCAGGAATTGAACTCAGAACCTTGCCGTTTCTGGGAAGGTGCTGTGCTGTTGAGCTATTATCTCCAGCCCCAGGGTAAGATGATTTCAGATAGAAAAGTGACAATTTACTTATGACATCTAAAATTTATTACAAACTATTTCTACTGCAAGAAGATAGGGTCTTGGTTTATTAGAGATTTTAAAAACGATAGCAGAGGGTTTTAGAGCAGTGGGAATGCAAAGATAACGTTTTGTGAACTTCCCCAACAGGCTTCGAGTTCATAATAGTGGTACATACAACCTTTTTCCTTTGGTTTCTTTGAGACCAAATTGTGGGAACAATTTCCTATTTGCTTTTGCTCTTACCAGGACTGAATCTGATTTTTCTGCTTTTGGTAAAAGCAGCAATAAAATTTTAGAAGACTGTCTATCTTGAAGACAAGTCTAGACAAGTGATTAGGTTAAATGCCCCAAACATTTCACAATAGTAATATAAGATGACATGCTAGAAAGGCATAAAAAATAATCCTATTATATTTACATGCTGATATTGCCCTTAGGACTGGCCTAATTAATTCCCTTAATCACCACAGCCCTTTCAGAGCTAAGCTGGTAGAAAGCTAAATCTAATTAAGAGTAGAGTTCCAGCTGTAGCCATGCCTGGACTCACAACTATCAAGGAAATAGTGCTGTCAATTTTCTTTTTCTTTCATATCTCTTCTCAACTGTCCTCTTCCCATGTTACAAGAATATAAGCAAATTGAGAATAATGACTCTGTCTCATCCATCTTCATAGGCTAGGCACACTTAGCACATGGATCTTAGCTCAAAGTAGACACAAGATATTTGTTACCTGTTCAATGTCTTGGTTAAAGCCAAAAATACTCAGGGGAAGTATGCAATAAAATACTAAATCTGCTTAGCTTTCATTTTTCCTTTGTTTCTATTAAGATGCAATTTATACATAGGCTTTACAATGTACATATAGTCACATGTGCAGACTTTAGCCCAATACTTCGATGAGTTTTCAGAAATTGAAGTTGTGTACCCAATCTCCAGGATATAGAACATGTGTATATGAACTTCTGGTGAATTATCTATTTAAGTACTGAGCTATGTTTATTTATCTATCTTTTTATTGAGTTATAAGCACCCTTTATAGATCCTGAATATTTTCCTTATTGTTATATGTTTTATAGTTTTCTGGAGGAACATACATCATTGATTTTGGTTAAGCCCCATTTTTTTAGTTGTTTGCTTTTATGACTTATGTCTTCTGTGCTCAGTCTGAGGAATCTCTGCCTATCCAAATACCACAAAGATGCTCTTTAATTGTTTTCTCTAGAAATCCTATAAGTTTGACTTTTATGTTTGAGTCTGTGATCTATTCTATCTTGAATTAACTTTGCACTTGTGATATGATATAGTCATCATATTTCATTTCTGTTCATATAGATAAGCACTTGCTTATCACTACATTAGAGAAATACAAATTAAAACAACACTGAGATTTCAGTTTATGCCTGAAAGAAAAGCACTCATCAAGTAATCAAATAATAAATGTTGGCACCAATGTGTTGAAAAAACTATTTTGTGCTCCCCTGAAAGAGCGCTTTTCCCTAAGGCCCTGCCACCCTGAATGTGCCTCAACGCATGTGAAATAGCACCTTTGTTGAAAGTCAGTTGATTTTAATATGTAAGTCTGGCTGTGAATTCTACCTCTGTCTCTGAATTTGTCTCTGTCTCAGACTTTGTCTCTATCTTTGTCTTTGTGTTTCTGTCTCTCTATCTCTGTCTGTGTCTGTATTTCTCTGTCTCTTTCTCTGTATCTGTCTCTATCACTCACTCTGTCGCTCTCTCTCACTCTCATTCTTGTACTCTGTTTCAATTCATCCGTTTGCCTGTTCTTATGCCAATATCACACTGACTTGATTGCTATAGCTTTACAGTAGTTCTTAAAATCCAGAAATGTGGATTTCCCAAAATTGTCCTTTAAAAGCTTTTGGCTCATTTAGGCCTTTTGCATTTGCATACATATTTTAGGATTAGCTTGGCAATTTTTATATGGAAATCTGTTAAGGTTTTGATTGAGGCTGCATTCAACATACTAATAAATGTAATGAGAATTAAAACCTTAGCAATGTTGAGTCTTCTGACCCATGTTGTGCATATTGTTATTATTTTACAAAAAATAACCAATTATCTATTAAATTTAAAAATTATTTTAAAATCTTTCACATTTGTATGCATAGTTACAATTTCTGTTCTTCATTGTTGTGGGTACATTTGAGTTTTAGTCTATAGTTAGTTTCCTTCAGATTTTAAGAATTTTTATAGTGCAAGTCTCTATGATAAAATCTCATAGCTTTTTTCTTAAAATGTCTTTATTTTTCTTTATTTTCTAAAAGTCTCAGTAGGATGAATTCTCAGGTGAAGTTTTGATTTTTTACACTTCACAATGTTATACCATGGTATGTAGCTAGCACTATGTCTGATAAGATTATCAGCCATAAATTTCATTTTTTCCCCTATGAGTCTAATATATCTGTTTCCTCCCGCTGGCTTATTTTTCAAACTTTTTCTTTACCCTTAGTTCCAGAAAATTTGACTGTAATTTGCCTGAATTTTTCGTGTGTTTATCTTGCTTAACAATATTTTTATTTTTTAATTTTTAATTTTTAATAGGAAATAACACTATGATAGTTTCAAAACACATTAGTAGTGCATTCACAATAATTGATACATTGAATTTTGCTGTCCTCATAGTAGTTATACAGAGCACAGAGTGTAGACACGATAAATTTTCTAATCTATATTAGTAGAGGAGGAAAAAAAGAAAAAACAACTACAACAACAACAAAAACTTTATCTTCTCTTTGTACAAAGAGAGAGTAGTTGTATATATAGTCCAACGTTCCATAAATGTAGTGGGATACCGGTGAAACTGGCATTGTTGGAGGCTGTTGGTATAAGCCTCTTGCAGCTTGTCATACTGATCTAGCTCTGCGTTCTATGTCTCCTAATTAAGCTTTTCTGCTGGGTGATCGAGAGCAAGTTGAGGCCCAACCTGTATAATACATCATTCATCTTTTGCATCTTTCAGGGTCAAATCCCCTCAGGATTAACTTTGGAACCATGTACAGTGCTTTGTAGAGATGTTGCCAGTGTCAGCCATCGGGATGAGTCACGGCCATTGCTCGACCCGTTTGCTCTCTGTGAAAGCCTGAGAGAATGTCCTCTCTCCAGGTGACTCTCCTTAGGCACACTATACTTCATTTATCCCTTTCCTCTGAGGTCCCTTAATCTCCTTAAACAGAAAATTTGGGAAACCTCCGAGTTACAGGATGACACAGCACAGGTTCTCTTATGTCCTGAGCCCTCACTGACCTTGAAAGGATAAGGCCAAAATATTGGCTATCCTCTTCACCCTCCTTTTCTCCAGTTTTTGGACTGTTAACTTACATTCTCAACCCTCCACCAGAAAAGCTTCATGATACTATTACTCTATAACATAGATAATTGTGCTTAACATCACTGTCATTCTGAGTATCAAACATCTTACACTTATCTTGCAATTGATACTTTCTGCCAATCATTGATATTCTAATAAATCTCTTTAGAATTTGATAAAAGCATTTACACATTTTTACACAGATATTTAGAAATCCAAGGATGTACAAAATTGTAGCCTATCAAGCGTGTGGCATTTTGCTCAGTCTCTTACTCTCACTTAATACCCTATTTTGTTAATCAAACATTTACTTGAGAGGGGAGTATAGCAGTAACTGGGTTTACATTGGAAGCAGTATACATCTAAAAGACCAGCACAACATGTATTCCAATCATGGTTCCAGTGTTGCACGATGCTATCATCAATGTGGAAAACCTATTGAAGGTTCCAGGACCAATATCAAATTCACCCTGTGTATGTAAGAGTATGGTTCTGCTCCTGCTATGTTTCCTCTCATTTCTGCTTCCAGTCACTTCATTGTTTAATCCATAAGTCTTTGATTTCCATTCAGCTGTGTTATGCCTTTCCATTTTTATTCCTTCTTTAGATTTCTTACACTAGGGAGACTGTACAATATTTACATATATAGGTCTGATTTATTTGACTTATGAGTATAGTTCAATATACATCCATTTATATATGAAGCCTTCCAGTTTATCACTCTTTATAACTGAGTAATACTCCATTGTATAAAAATACCACATCTTTTTCAACCATTCTTCAAGTGATGGGCATTCTGGTTGTTTTGAAGATTTGGCTATTACAAATTGGGCTGCTATAAACATCGGTGCACAGATATTGCTATGGTATGATGTTTTCAGTTCTTCTGGGAAAATTCCCAGTAGGGGGATAGCTGGATTGAATGGGATTTCCAGTGCTAGTTTGTTGAGGAGCCTCCAGACCGCTTTCCATAATGGTTGAACCAATCTGCATTCCCACCAACAGTGGAAAAGAGTTCCTGTTTCCCCACAGCCTCGCCAACATTTGTTGTTGGTTGATTTCTTTATAGTAGCCATTCTTTCTGGGGTGAGATGGTACCTAAGTGTTGTTTTAATTTCCATTTCACAGATGGCTAGTGATGTGGAGCATTTCATCATGTATATGTAGGCTTGCTGAATTTCTTTCCCTGAGAAGTTTGTGTTCATTTCAGATGCCCATTTCTGGATTGGGTCTTTGAATTTTCGGACCCTAATGGTTTTTAGTTCTTTATAAATTCTAGATAGGAGAGCTTTGTCTGAATACTTATTAGTTAAAATCTTTTCAAAATTTGTGGGTTGTCTTTTCACTCTGTTGGTAATTTCTTTTGACATGAGAAAACTTTTTAGCCGAAGGAGGTCCCATTTACTGATGCTTTCAAGCATTAAACGTGCATTTGAATTTTGTCCATGAACTTTTTGTCTACCCAAATGTCTTCAAGGTTTTCTCCCACTTTCTCTTCCAGGAGATTTAATGTTTCTCTTTTAATATTTAGATCTTTAATCCATTTAGACTTTAGTTTAGTGTATGGTGATAGACTTGGGTCAAGGTTTAGTTTTTGACATGTAGAGTGCCCATTTTTCCAGCACCATTTGATAAAGAGGCTATCTTTCTTCCAGCAAACTCGTTTGACCCCTTTGTCAAAGATACGTTGGCTGAGTGTGTTTGTATTTGCTTCTGCATCTTCTAATCTACTCCATTGGGCCTCAGGTCTATTTTTTTGCCAATACCATGCTGATTTTATCATGGCAGCTCTGTAGTATAACTTTAGGTCAGGAATTGTAATACCTCCTGCCTTGTCTTTGTTTCCCAGGATGGTCTTTGCAATTCTAGGTCTTTTCTGGTTCCAAATAAATTTTAGGCATGATTTTTCCAGATCTGTGCGGTATGTTGTTGGTATTTTGATAGGAATTGCATTAAATCTGTATAACAATTTAGGCAGTATGGCCATCTTCACAATGTTGGTTCTTCCTATCCAGGAGCAGGGAATATCTTTCCATTTTCTGAGGTATTCTAGATCTCTTTTTGCAGAGTACTGTAGTTTTCATCGAAAAGGTCTTTTACTTCCTTAGTGAGGTTAATTTCTAAGTATTTCATTTTCTTCAGTGCTATCATAAAAAGTACTATTTCTCTAATTTCTCTCTCAGTGTGCTTGTTATCTGTGTAGAGGAATGCTATTGACTTTTGTGTGTTGACTTTGTAACCTGCTTTGCTACTGAATTTGTGTATTAATTCTAGTAGCTTTTTGGTGGAGTTCTTTGGGTCTTCGAAGTAGATTATCATGTCATCTGCAAATAGTGATAGTTTTATTTCTTCCATACCTATTCTTATTCTTTTTATTTCTCTCTCTTGTCTAAAGGCTGTAGCTAATGCTTCCAAAA
>PVKN010035613.1:0-11613 GCA_004027915.1 Capromys pilorides | reverse complement strand
AACATTAATGATCTCAATTCACCCATCTAAAGAAACACACTGGCAGAATAAAGTTAAGAAGAAAGATTCAATGTCAAAATGCTCATAAGAAATACATTAATTAAAAAGCTAATTTATTGGCTGAAAGTGAAAGAATGGAAAACTATACTCCATGCAATAGGAACTTGGAAAAAAGAATGGATAGCTATACTATTGACATACATTTCAAGCCAAGACTGATTAAGAGAGACAAAGAAGGTCACTACATTCTGTAAAGGGAACAATACAAGAAGAAGAGATAATAATCATAGATAGATAGATAGATAGATAGATAGATAGATAGATAGACAGATAGATCAAATACCAGTGCATCCAACTGTATAAAACAAATTAATGGACAAGAAAAATAAAATAAAACCAATATTGACTCAACATTGACTCAATAACCCACACTACCATTCTAGGTATAAACACTATAGAAAATTTTGGGACAAAAGATATATGATAAAGATATTGGAATTATCCAATAGAAACTTAAAACCACTATCACTAATATGTTCTAATTTAGAAAAAAGAAAACATGAATGAACAGATGGGAAATTAAAAGTTTTAAAAGGCAAATGGAAAAGCTTGATATAAGCATGATAACATAGAGGAAGAATCCTTCAACAGGAAGGAATCCAGACTAATAATGTGGAAAAAAAAGACAACTAAGAGGCAAAGGGTGATATGAGACAGTATTGCGTAGTTTGGAATCCAAGAAACGAAAGAAAGAGGAAGTAGGAAAAATGTCTGAAGACATAATCATCAAGAATTTTCCAAAATTAATGAAAAATGTCAAATCACAGTTCAAAGAACCTCAGAAAACCTGAAAGCCAGAGGGAAGAAAGACAATTGAGTGAGGAATATGAATGAAAATGCAAAAATCCAAAGGTAACATGAAAATTTTGAAAGGAGAAAAGAAGCATATACAAAACAAAACTGAGAATGACAGCAGATTTCTCAATGGAAAGAATACAAGGCAGAAGAAAATGGAATGACATCATTAAAGTACTGAAAAAAAAACTCTACATGGAATTTTATACACAGAAAGTAAAACAAAGGTAAGATGAATTTTTCAGACACATGAAACAGAATTCATTGTCAGTATACTTGTACTGTAACAATATTTTTCAGAAGTCCTTAGGCAAGAGTCTGTCTCCATGGGGAACCTTTACTGAGGACAAAACTCCCCGTCTTTGACCTTCATGGTTAAAGCTATCGTGGGCTAGCCTGGAGGTGCACTTGCAATAATGTACTTGTCTGTTAGCCAAGAGGTCTAGGGTTTGATCACCAGCACCAAAAAAGAAAAGAATAATAAAATTGCATGCTCTCTGTCCAGGTCAGAAGAAACCTAATAAGCAGGGAGGAAGACCAAGGCTAGGTCCTAGACTCGGAGTTCACCCAAGTATTAAGAGTTCCTCACTCATGGGGATTGGGGAGATAGCTCAGCAGTCTATGCATCTGCCTAGCAAGTGAGCACCATGCTGGCCCTGAAACCAGGCGCGGGAGTCTGAACTATGCAGTGAGACCCTGTACCAAAATAATAAAAAAAAAAATTTGAGAAAAAGTTCTTCTCTCTTCAAAAGGCAAGGAGTTCCAAGAAGAAAGCAAATCGAGGACACAGTGTGAGCTTTCCTGCACAGAAGGACAATGTGAACAATGCTACCAGTGCCTCGCTGGTCCTGCCAAGATAATTCCATAGCAGACACTCTTTTCATAGCTAAAGGTTAATCTGCAAAAATATCAAATGCCATCTTTCTCTGCAGAAGAGCCTCTGGAAAAGTTCACAGCATTGCTACTAAACCCAAAATAACTTTCTTAATTGCCCATTAAGGGCTCCCAACAGGCCACTGCTAGAGAAACATTTGTTCTCAAAGTGTTGTTTTCTTTTTTTTCTTTTAAATGCTGTCTTTCACCACCATGTTTATACTTTCCACAAAGATACAGCATGAGTAATGCAGAAAAAATAAATATGAAAGGCCTTACAATCAAATTAGGAGAGTACTTGATAAAATGAGCCCTCTTCTTGTGAGTAATTTGAAAGAATAACTGGTTTTCATTACAACCTCAGCTCCCAGCAGGTCCTACATAAACCAAGCCAGCTGCGGTTCAAGAGAAGGGCCAGAAGAGGACCCCACTCATGGAGGGGATAAATCACGATGTGATCACAGGCCCAGTTCCTCTCTTTTTTATCCCCCTTAATAAATTGGGTTTGACCTGAAACTCTAAGAAAGTTAATTTATAACAGCTCCCCAAATTCTTTTCTTACGTAACAGTTCACCTTTCTTTTTCTTTTAAATTTAAACCATTATGACAAATGGAGATTTATTATATACTATAAACACATGTGGCTTGAGCACTGGTATTTAGTCTGGAAACTCCAATGGGGCAGTAAGCTGCTGGTACAATCAGGAAATGCCGTGTGACGCTCCTGATAGAGAGAGACACACGCTCATTCCACAGTGTGTAGTGGTCATTGTGGTTTTAGCCAGTGAGTAAGCACCACAGACCTTGTGCAAGCTGTGAATCGAAAGATGCGTGAGTTAGGCCTAGGATTAGGTGCAGCCTGTAGGAGTCACATTCACAGATACGTGCTAGAAATCTTCACAAGGTCAACCAGAGCTGTAGAGATAAGCAAAGAAAACAAGTTTCCCAAGATACTACTCCAGCCTGGGCCTGGACTCCCCCTCATCTCTGGAGGCCATGACTCTGCAAATGGTGTCTGTGGTCTAGAGGTGCTCAGCAGTGCTGCACAGAAGCACCTGGATGCGTCAGACTGGGGCACAGATGAGTAAATAGAAGTTTGGTAGAAGGCAGTGGGGAACCTTATTTCCTGCCATCCTAAAGCCTGGAGGAGACCTCTGTAGCTAGATTCTACTTCTGCCTTCTCTCGTCCAGGCTGAAAGGATCCAGTCAACTCATTATTCTCCTGGTGCTCACAGGCAATGAGCATGAGGGGATCTACCAGCCAAGCTGGGTTCTCTGAGAGATCACATTAACCAGGAAAGATATGAATTTTGGAGACAATCAGTCCCATCACTGCCTAGATTCTCTAAATATAATCTTTTCTATTTGTGAAATGGGAATATTTATTAAAGTACCCTCGAGTGTCTATTGGGAAGATTTAATGAGATAATACATGTAAATCAGACAGGAATAAACATTATAAAAAAATTAGACCTCTATCATAATCTAATTTATTATGATGACACAGTCATTAATAGGCATCAGTAAAGTACATGTATAGTCTTCTCTCCAGGACTACCATAAAAGTTACCCCCAATGTCAAATCAGCTTTACTCTTCTTTGGCCTGGTATGCAAATGACTTATTAATAAATGTATATCAATAGCATCAATTCTACCATTCAAAAAATTCTTAGCATACTATTTGCAAAGTAGAAACTAGTCAACACAGAAAAAAAATAAAGTCATCCTTGATCTGTAAATTAGAATTTTCAACCCAGCTAAGATCGATTAGTCTTTCATCTCTTTTACTGTGCATACTGGTTTGGATCTAAATTAACCCCCAAAGGCCTTGTGTATTTGGAAAGTAGTTGGGTCATCAGAGAGACGCACTCATTGGTACATGAGTATGTTATTGAGAGGTAGGATTGGTGGAAGGAGGGAGGTCACTGGGGCTGTAACAGGGAAGGGCCAATGCCCATGGCTGGCTTCTCCCATCATTCTCTACTTCAGACCACCACGAGGTAAGGAGCTTTCCTCCACCAGGCCCCTCTGCCATGCTGTCCCTGCCTTGGAACCAGCTGAACATGGACAGAAATGTGAGCTGTAATACAATTCTTTGCCATTTAGGCGTGGGTATCATATATTTTGTCACAGCAACAAAAAAGTGACTAAGACACAGACATATTTATTTCAAAGTGCATTGGGAAAATAGTGCATATGTTGTTTCATAATCTTTTTTAGCCTGTGAACAGTTTGTGGGTATTTTTCCTTGCCATTGAACATTCTTCACAAACAGGATCTTCGAAGGCAGCATGGGCAGTCCACGCTTACGCCCTCTCTGCCCTCATCTGCTATCTTGCAGATGGAGAACGCCTGTAATGCGAGAGCTCGGAATGACTATGGAAACCAAAAAGAGTGTGTGGAACAGCCTGGCACAGTGCCCAACACTGATCAACACTCCATAAATGTTCTCTCATTCCTCCTCTGCATGTCCAGTGTCTTTAAAGAAACTTTATGAAAGATTCCAACTTCCACCATAAAATGCTTCTCAGCACTGGCAGAACTGCAGCCTGGGACGTTCCCTCTAACACTTCTGCTCATTTAGTTCTCAGGCACACGAGATTCTTGACAACCACCAGCACAAAGTCCCCGTGACTTTCACGGACATTAAAAACTCCTTCCTGTGGCATCTAGGATCCAAAGCTCTCAGATGAAACTTTTCATCATCAAATGTTTCTTTAATTATTTCAGACATGTTGAACTTTCCTTCTCAACCAGATTTAAGTGCTAGGCCACAAAAGGAAGCTTAATACTGTAAAGAATACAGGTCTTGGAAACAGATGATGTAATTCTAGTCCCAACTTTACCCTTACTAGCTGTCAACATTTTGGGTAATCTCTCCCCTCTGAATCTCAGTTTTCTTATCTATAAAATGGAAGTCTTGGGTAACATAACAACAAGATCCATCATGTTGCCATATTTAGAGCAACAATCAAATTATACATAGCTATCACATATTAATTAAGGTCCAGTGTAAGCCAGATGCCTGTCTATGGGTTTTGTTCTATGGTATCAGTATTATTTCCTGCTGCAGTTAGTGGAGAAGGAAACAGAAACTGAGAGAATGTTAAACAACAAACCCAGAGTCATGGAGTGTAGCCACTATCTAAACCCAAGTGCACATCTAAAGGCTGTGTTCATAACCAGGAAGCTGTTCGCTTCTCAAAACTTTTGTGTCTCTGTCCCTCACACCACCTCTGAACTTTCAGGCACACTCACTGATTGGCAGATTGGGAGTCCTGACTCAATTTGTAGACTTTAACTAAGAGCTTATACCTCTATGTCATTACGCTCACCAAAATACTGACACTCGGACCTGACTGAATGTGGGAGCTACCCTGTGCATTAGAGGACACTAAGCAACACTCCTGGCCTCCACCCACTGGATGCCAACAGCAACCTCCTCACCCCAGATTATGACAGATCAAAGATCCCTGAGAGGTGGTTGGAAATTATACCCTCCTCTTACTACGAATCACTGCTCTGCAACAATAGATACCAAAAACATGGGAAAAACAAGCAAGCAAAAATGCTTGGCTAATACCTACATGGATAATAAGAATGGAAATGTAGTCAAATATGAGATTTAAGAAGCACATCCTCACATGATTCATGGATATAGCCCATCAATGAAGAACACTCCAGTAGGGCAGTAGGAAGGGTTGATAATCTTGCCCCAGTATCTATGGCTGGGCGTAAGCCTACAAATCCACTGCTGAGATCATGCAGAAATATATCTGCCCCTTTTCAAGCTCCCAACAGTGAGGAGGAACACACAAAAAAAAACCATCCTCTGAAAATGAACTCCAAGTTAGGATTCTGAAGGAATTTCAGAATCAAACAGAACCAAAGGCTAGATTCTAAAACACCAGTCTATTTTACTTAAAATTCTTCTTTTCATTACGTAGTCATAAATTTTATGAGGTGGCCAAGGAGCCCACTATCTTCAAAGAAAACATTTTTTTGAAGAACACAAATTCTAAATATGTATTAGCAATCAAGAATAAACTTCAGGAATTAGAGACTAAATGCAGGATAAATAATCACAGTCCAATTATTTTCTACCTGGTCTCCCAGAAATTCCTAATAGCAGGAATCGGCACCTTTCTAAGTTTCTCGGTCAAAACCCATCTCTCCTTCGAGTGTGGGAAAGCCGCACACACGCACATAGGTACACAAACCTCCTCTTTGTTTCTTTAGTGAATTTGTAATTGAGTTCCTAGGGATCTTCCAGAAACTCTTTTGAAGTTAGTTCTCGGTGTAAAACTGTTGGGATACAGGCAGGATGCCACACCCGAACCCCAGCTATCCAGGAAGCGCAAACCACCATAGGGAGTCACATGCAAGGACCGCTAAACCAAAATTAGCAAGTTTCTGTCACTGGTGGGAGTGGAAATCCAGAAGTGCTATAGATCATCAGAGACTCTTGAACTGACCGTCATATTTCATAGACAAAATTACATTCTGGGAAGTGGGGGAGAGAAAGGGGGAGAAGTACATAGAGGGAGGGAGGAAGGGAGGGAAGGAAAGCCACATGAAAGTTCTGAAATACATCAACGTCCAGAAGTAGAAAAGGCAAAAGAAAAAGAAAGAAAGAAACCTTTGGGGAGTGTAAAAAACATGGAATAAAACATCTATCTTATTTCAGAATCCTGGAGTAAATAATTTTTCTGATGCTTCCAAGAGAGTTAAGTCCAGCCAGTGAAGCAAGCACACATACAAATAAATACTGGGCTGGTGAATTAGGGAAGGGACACAGAGAAATTTAAAAATAGGATGAAGGCTTTGTTCCCCAGTGGGATCCTTTCTCCCTTCTCCTTCACATCCCCAATTTTTTTTTTTTTCTTCTTGAAGTGAAATCCATTATTTTGAAAAGACCATTTGAAATCCTAAGGAAAGAGCAAAACGCAGTATTGTGGTATTCCAAAGTAATATCTCTTGTTTATAACCATATAAATTTAGCCCCTGGCACTCCAGGGCTTATATAATAGAATAGAGTTATTTTAACAGGGCCCTGTTAAAGAAGAAGCAAAATGTTCAGCTCATTTTCTCCAGTGGGAGGGACACATGGCCTCCTGCGAGAGGGAACATGCCTAAGTCATTACTGAAGGAAAGCAATCCGTCAAAGCCGGGTCGCGCTGGCATGGTCCGCACTGCTGGCGAGATCAGAGAGGCAGCCTCTGCTCGCAATTACCAGCAGAGGACCTTGGCTCTCAGCAGCCTGCTATCAATTACTACCCTGGCCTCGCCGCTTGGACTTGTCAATTTCCCAGTGTCTTCTGTTTTGTAACAGTAAGAAAAAGGGCTCCTCCTGACTGATTCTTGGAAGTTTCTCATGTGTTGTGTCACTCTCGGTGTCATTAACAATTCAATTAAAATTTCACAGCACACAGGCAGGCGTTGCTGGACAGAGAGGCAGGAAGGGGCCCAGAGGAGGCAATTTCTGAAAGGCTTACACCAGGGCCACATAGGAGCAAGAGGAGCCAATCTGGAAATTTCTTTGACTTTGCAAATCAGGGCTTGCATGTGTCTCCCATCTGACACAACGTGGGGGCTGTCATCTTGGCAAGATGACATGTTTGATGTTCTCACCCCACTTGGGGGGGGTGGGTAGTGATGGAAAGGAATTTCAGACAGGCCAGGAACAAAAATCTCACATTATTTCACTAAACGTCTTGGCTCCACAATGGGTAATAATAAGCATTCACAATCAGCTCTCTGAATCTATGGTGAATCCTGGAAACTTCCTTTTCTCCTTTTTTTTTTTTTTCTTTCTTTCTTTTAATTGAGTCCTACTTTCTTACTTTTCAAAGGTAAGCTGTCCACAGGAACTGAGAGACACGGTGTAAATCACAATTAAATTCATCTGGACGGTAGGTGACTGGGAACGCTAGGATGGGATGGCTAGAAACAAGAAAGACTTGCTACTGTCATTATTAACTCTATGAAAGTGCAAACACTCCTTTGTCTCATTGAATGATGGAGCTACACACGTTCACGTGCTTTTAAGCGTCCCAAGGGTTTAGGGCAAAACCAAAAAAAAAAAAAAAAAAAGTTTCAGGCTTAATACTTCTGAGGCAGCTTTCTCTCTAACCCTCTCAATGAGTTTAGTCATGCAAGGAAAGATTCTTTAAAGTTACCAAAGACTTTGTTTAATGCCCAAGAAAATGCAGACTGTCAGCACCCTTTGTCAGGTTTTGGTGGCTTAAGTCCATCCCCAATACACTGCTGACCCTCCACCCTCATTCACTAGTTTCTTTTTGACATCAAGCACTGGATAATTGTTTGATTTCCTTCTAGGTAAAAGGAGATTAAATGCCCAGCTGCAACAGCTGACACACAAAAGGGAAAATATAGTTTAACCACCATATTTATCAAGATAATTTTTCTTCCACACACTGATTAATAACATTAGCCAACATCCCCTCTGGCTTGGGGGAAGAGAGGTGGGGAGCGACATGTCGCCCTCAGAGTATCAGAAACAGGAGCTGACAGTTCAAGGCAAAAATGATTTGCATGTAAATTCTGATCAAAAGCAAGTCTGCACCCTGAAGTTGTCAAGTTTTGCTACCAATTTGACACTTAAATGGGCTATAGCAAAACTTGATTTAAACCGAAGAGGAAAAAAACATGGCAACTCAATTACCCCCTAGCAGATCGGATCTGGCAGCTGAGGTCAAACTTCTCACCCTGCCATTACATTTCTCAATACCTGATGCTTTAAACAAACACTATGTATTCCTCCTACAATCCTGGAAGAAAATGCATTTCTCAGGGCTCCCTACTGTGCCCCAGATTAAAAAATAAAGTTTCACTTGTGTGGGATCTGGGGCCATTTTCTCCATGTAAATTTCTGAATAAATCAGGACTTCAGAAACAGCCTTTTGCATTGGGGAAAGAAAATAGTCTCCACTTTTAAAAGAAAAAAAAAATTTGCAGAGTACTAAAAGATGATTTGAAAACAAATATTCCCATAGTATTAGAAACAAAACATTGACCTGTTTTTAGTTTGCTTTTAATATATTTCATATTTGAGCTCAGGCTGAACAGCACATTAATTCAGAAGGGAGAAAAACAACTAGCTAGTTCCAAATCGGCTCCAAATTTATGAGAAGAAGTATCTCATAAGGCTGTGGGACAAACACTCAAATATAGGAAGATCCAGTGTAGCGACTCTGTCGGCCCCTGGGGTTTCTATCCACCAGGGTTTAAATACCACCAAATCCAGGCCATGCAACCTCAAGAGATCTCATTGCTACCACAGTATTTAAACCTACAACTGCTTATTACAATCCTCTGTGTGTCCTAAAGCAGCTGCCAAACTGGTATTTCCTGTGCTGGGGTGTGTGTGTGTGTGTGTGTGTGTGTGTGTGTGTGTGTGTGTGTGTAAGTTGTTTTTAAGCTCCTTCTATAAGAAAACCCAGAGCTCATTGACTTTGCATTCATTCACCATACTTTCTAATGGTCAGGCAGGAAATGCATAGGGAACTGTTCCACTCATTTCGTCCACAAGTGCATTCACCATGTACTGAGTGCCAGGCCCTGTGCTGAGCCTTAGGGGCCTATGCAGGACTGAAAGTTGCTTATAGCTGGAAAGACAACACATAAACAATTAATTGTAATAGTATGGGATAAGCATTGCAATATTGAAATTATATAAGAACACATTGGACTGGGGGGTTGGGGCCTCATTCTGGGAAAGGGAAAGGTTTTTAATCCCCTGGTGACTGGAACATTGTCTACACTGGCATCCAGAGAATGGGGGAACAGCAGTACTAGCAAGGAAGTAAAATGTTTCTACAGGAGCTAGCAAGGTAGAAATAGGAAAGCCTGCTGCCCAGCCACTAGGCAGATAAAGACAGGACACTCCTCAGACACGCATTCGATGGCTGCACACAAGGGATCAATGTGCACAACCGTATTCCTACGGTCAGCAGTCTCCCCCGGGGGGGGCCAGTAGCGTCACCCTCCACACTCTGAGCTGTCCTGTCACTGTGTCCAGCTGGCCTTCTTGCAGTTCCTCCAGCTTACTCCAGCCCTGGGGCCTTTGCACTTGCTGTCCCCTCTGCCACGCTGGCACTGCTCAAGCCACCTCATCTCTCTGTTCTTCGCTTAAATGTCACTTCTCAGAACAACCTTCCCTGACATCTCTATCTACAGTTGCTCCATGCCCACTTCTCTGAGACACATTAATCCCTGTCATCCTGCTCGATTTTCTTCCTTAAGCACATCCCTCCCTGAAATTTCATTACCAGTTCGTTGTCCCTCTCCCTCACGTGGTTGTGAGCCATAGGAAGATCATGAAGTTGTAACTCCAGTTCCTAGAGCAGACAGTAGGTGCTCAATAAAGATGCTGCAAATTTAGTTATATCCATCAAGCTAGTGGGTGTTACGATAATCCCCTGAATTAAAGAAAATGAAGGCCCCAAAACCAAATCAGCACACACCCTTGCATCAAGAACAAATAATAATAATAATAATAATAATAATAATAATAATAATAATAATAATAATAGAGGAATGAGTGCAAGTAGAGTATTTTTGAAATCTAAATATAGCCAGCTGGTGGAAATCACCACCACCTCTAAAACAAAAAATGGCTATTTAACTGAGTCAAATCTCTGAGATCTATCTGGAAAAATACATGTTTAACTCTGAGCAGGTTCCCAGGCTTCCCACAAATCACCACCACCCATGAGGAAGCCGTGTGAGAAGTTACGTTCTGCTTCTGCACATTTAAGCATTTTTATCAATATTATTTGCCAATATAAATATTTTTCCCATAACTTTATATTTAAAATAGGAGTGCACCAACCCGGGACTTACAATGTGTGGAGAAAACAGTTGAGTTGAAGGTATTCATGGCTTCAGTCATTCTCTCATAAAACAACAGATGAAATAAAATGTATGACATTCCCAAAGAGGGAGTTTCTCATGTAATTCATCTTAAAATGCAATGTTCTGTCATCTCAAGTAACACTTACTGAAAGCAACCATCAATACTTTTTGTCAAAAGCCCGTACTCTGTGTAAAATGTTCCATCAATCTCTATTTACATAAAACAAAAAACTTTCCCTGCATTTCTCACACACACCCGTGGTGCAGCTCCATCTCCTGGTTTCATGCTCTGCTGAAAAATAATTTGCCTGACCCCAGACAGACACTGGTGACCCTTAAAGGCAAGCTCTGGGGAAGGGGAGAGAGGCAAGGGGAAACATCTCAAACCTTTCATTGCTGGACTTGTGTCCTAATGGAAGGAGTGTTGTCCCTGTTGTTGTTGTGTTGTGTTGTATTTTTAAAATCATAAGATACATATTCTCCTAACATGAAACATTCCGTTTTGCCAGGAAATCCCCTATAAAGTGCTCCTTCTGCCGTGTGCAAGCACAGCTTAGGATAACCCCTAGGGGCTGGCACCCTGCTGATTCCAACCCTGCAAGAGTCAGGCTCAGGCATGGTCTAGTTCAAGCCATAAACATTAGCTTTTGGGGCCTCCAGGATGTGAATATCACATGAGGCTACCAGGAGGTTATCGCCTGGGGATGTTTATAAAACACACAAATTAAGGTATTAGCCTTTCACCCTGAAGGTCCGAAGATCAAATCCCAGCTTAGGTAACAAAACAGAGAGCCTCTCTGTCAGCCTTTTCCATATGGTTCCTTTCCTCTGACCCAAAGGAACTAAGACCTAGATGAGAAAGCTAAGAAAGTATAGGTCAAAGCCAAGAAAAATGACTTCATGCCCAGCTGGGACATTTGAACTTCACACCCAGTGACGGTGTCTGCCATCCTTGTCCTACCCTTATGACTTTGGCAACCTAGGGTTGGAGGTTCCACAAGGAACAA
>PVKN010035612.1:0-11598 GCA_004027915.1 Capromys pilorides | reverse complement strand
AAAATAATGTTTAAAACTGAACTCTGCATGAAAGCTCTCAAACACCCTTATTCTTTATCCTAGTGAAAAATGAGAAAATAAACGTTAAACTGTTTTATTATGGAAACAAATATTCTGTAAACTTCTGACACCTCGTTTACTACTGTCAAAAGCACTATTATTATAAGGTAGCAACCACAGTATGTATGCACATAAAGTTAAAAACAAAATCAAAAATAAGCACCTCTTCACCTGTAATCCTAGCACTTGGGAGGCTGAGGCAGGAGGATCAGTGTGAGTTCAATAGCAGCCTGGGCTACAAAAGTGAGCTCAAGGCCAGCCTGAACTGCATAGTGAGACCCTGTTTTAAAAAGACAAAAACAAAAAATAAAACAAAACAATAACAAAAAACAAATAAGCACCTCTTGGGAACAACCCACTTGGGCCCCACTCCTATTCCTCTCTTGGGAGCTTTCTTTACCCCAATAAATCTATTCTGCTCAACAAAACAAAACAAATAACAAATAAGCACCCCTTATTGTAAAATATGTTAAGTTTTACTACACTGAAGACTTCTGGAATGGTTACAGACCCTACAGGAAATAGTCTCTTCACATAACATCGTGGAAATTTGTCTGTTTTAGAACTGAATAACAACTGTGCAGGCATGCTGACAGAGAGGTACAAGTTCAAACGAAGATGGCAATAAGCAAGAGCACAAACAGCTAGTCCTTTGTGTATGCTCCATGGCCGGGCACAGGCTGGCTGTGAGCCTCCTGGCCTCAGCATGCTTCCTTTTCCCACAAGAACCCTGGCCCAGCCACCAAACTCACAGTGGTGCACCTGACAGGAGAAAATAGTAACCAACTTACTTTTGTTCTCCCCCACCCCACCTCCTGGGCGTCGGAATTTTATTTCACAACAGAACCACTAGGAACCTGGCCTGGGGTGCACACACATGGCTCCAGAAATGGTGGGACACAAGTTGACAAGCACGACAATCACAGCTGGGGTCATGGGCTCTGGGTGGCCCTGATGGCATCTACAGAAGCAGTGGCAGGAGGAGACCTAACTACCTGGGCATGAGGCCTGGGCGCTGGCCTGCTGTGGCCTATTTGTTCAGGGGGTTTCTGAAGTTCCAGCCAATGAACATGGCCTTGCTACCCTGCTCTTCCTGGATTCTGAGGATCTGGTTGTATTTAGCCAGGCGCTCGGATTGGCAGGGTGCACCAGTCTTGATCTGCCCAGTGAGGAGTTCCACCACCAGGTCAGCGATGAAGGTGTCTTCTGTTTCCCCAGGCTGGTGGCACACAATGACACCCCAGCCACTGGACTGGGCCAGCTTGCACGCCTGCAGGGACTCGGTCACAGAGCCGATGTGGTTGACTTTGAGCAGCAGGCAGTGGTAGGCCTTCTCATTCACAGCCTTGGCAATGTGCTTGGGGTTGGTCACTGTGAGGTTGTCGCCCACCACCACCACCTGGATGCTGGTGCTGGCTGAGAACTTCTGCCAGGCATTCCAGTCGTCCTGGTCGAAGGGGTCCTCAATGGATACCACGAGGTAGTCCTTGATGAAGGACTTGTAGAGGTAACCCTGTTGGTCAGGTGAGAGGTACTCACTGGGGTTGTCAGGAGACTCGAAGTCCAGGTCGTACTTCCCAGACCTGAAGAACTAGGACGTGGCCATGTCCATGCTGATGACCACCCTGTCCAAATAGCCAGCCTTCCCAAAGGCAGTCTTTAGCAACTCTAGGGCTTATTTCTCCAGGATGTTGGTGCGAAGCCACCCTTGTCACTCATGTTTGTGGCACCCTTGCTGTACTTCTCTTTGATGACATTTTTCAGGTTGTGGGAGACCTCAGCCCAGATGTGCATGGCCGCCTTAAAGCTGGTGGCGTCCACAGACAGGATCATGAACTCTTGCATGGCCAGCTTGCTGCCAGCATGCAAGCCACTGTTGATCACATTGAAGGCAGGGACAGACAAAATGACTTTGGGGTTGCCTGCCAGGTCGGTGATATGGTGGTACAGGGGCACCCCTCCTCCACAGCACTGGCCTTACATACTGCGAGAGACACACCCACAATAGTGGATAGCATTTGCCCCAAACTTGGATTCTGAGTCCCGTTCATCTCGATCATCAGCTTGTCAATCTTCTCCTGCTCCATGACATTCAATTTCTTGCTAACCAGGGCAGGTGCAATAGTTTTATTGATGTGCTCAACAGCCTCTGACACACCCTTACCCAGGCAGGGGTCTTGTCATTGTCATGCAGCTCAAGAGCCTTGTAGATGCCAGTGGAGGCCCCACTAGGCACAGTAGCTAGGAGGAGACCTTTGGAGGTTAACTTCCACAGTGGGGTTCCCGTGAGAGTCAAAGATCTCTCAAGAATGCATCTTGAGAACAGACATGTTGGATTTCTGGCTGCTGGATCTCATCGCCCAGGAAAGAAAATGAAGGTGCTATAGACATCAAGGTGCGTGTTAAAGTGCTGAGCTGCTCTGCGCGCCCAACCAATTTACCTCACAGGTGGGAAGCAAAAATACATGTCAAAATATATGGAATCACAAGGAATTTCAAAATGCAGTGTTTTAAAAAATTTCCCCTGAGCTCTGGTGCTTTTTATATAGCTTCTAATGAACAGATGCATTTCTTTGTCCCAAGTTGCATCCTATGGCATGAAGTGGTGGGGTGCTATGCTGTGTGGAAGTCTTTGGTGAGATGCAGTCCTCAAGAAGCCCATACCTTCTTCCCCTCCTTGAAACACGACTTGCCTCTTCAAGTTATTTTCAGAAGAAAAACCACAAGAACATAATGAAGAACAAGCAGATCATCCCACATTACTGCATCACCTATTGTCCACTGGATCTCCCTCAGAGTCTGGTACCGCTCCAGCAGGTGATTGCCACAGAGGATGTCTACCTGACAAGCTGAATCAAGACCCATTTTTCTATTGAGGAAATTTTCTACATGCCCAATAGTTGCTTCTTCTGAAACTTGGACAAACTTCTTTTCCAATGGCTTAAAATGTCCTGTACCTTCATTAGCACTAATGAATTCCAATAATAAAGACATATCAAATTCAGGTAGAATACGAAACACTGATTCTAGAACTTTCTTAGTTCTTCCTTTGCTTGAAGGGGCAGTGTGTGGCATAGTAGGTTTAGGTACTTCGAGACCTCTTTCTTTATAGAAATCATGCTTTTTTTTTTTTTCTTTTTCCTCTAGATTTATCACTAATTTGTACACTATGTCTTATAACTATCGATGCAACCTTGTTGTATAGCAGTTGTGTCTGATGTACTACTATGTTGCATTTTTGACATGTTGCTGTAGTAAAAATATCTTACAATGAAGCTTTTACAGAAAGTATGAAGGAATTCAGCAATGGTTGCTGCATGTATTAGGTAACCTTTGCAAATGGAACATAAGATGTATAGGGTCAGTTGAGTGAGATTAATTAGGCGCTCCTCATCTTCTGAATCTGGCCGGCACCCCTCCAGCCTCAGTGAGAAGTGGTTTTCCTCCTCCCCCCGCCACCTTCCAGCTCCTTGTCATCGTCCTCAAAGTGATCCTTCAAGCGGCTCAGGGTGCAGCTCCGGAGGCCAGGTGCTGGAGCAGCCAGGGGTTCCTGCCTCAGGCAAAGGACCATCCTTGGCTGTAATGGTTGCCCGGATAAGGACGAGTGGGGAGACCTGTGCTGGGGGCGTCGGGACCCTCAGCCTCGGAGGCATCTGCCTGGCTGGCTGGCCCCATGGTGACCCCCTCCATGGCCAGGCAACACCTGACGAGCTGAGGCAACTGGAGAGTGTGGGAGGGTCCTCCCAAGTTTAAAATTACTAACTTTAAGCACATTATAGGACCTCAGAGAATACATTTTAATATTCTTTATGGCTTGTATTATACTCTCATTTTCCCATTTTTCTCTCCAAAGAATGAAAGTAATAGTAGTATTTTCCAAGTGACCTTTAATCTTTGCAGCCTTAACAAGTATTTAAACAGCGTAAGGGAAATGACAGCGTCTACATTGCAAGGGATATTTGTCTTTCAAGAAAAAGCTGCTTTTCTGGGTATTTTCTTTCCTTTATTCCATTAATTGTCTCACATTTCAGAGGCTATATTTACACTATCCTAGGCAAATTATCTACAACTTCATGTCTCACATAATTAAGAGTTAGCTGCATCCTCTCCATATTTCTCTCCTTTGCCAGGAATAAGAGGAACAAGGTATGGCATGTTCACTGCGTGGCTCTCAGGAGACTCCTCTTTGTGGAGAAATCAACTATTACAGCGAAATGTGGTGGCAAACAGACATACATGAATAAACAGTAGAGACTATCCTAAGGTGCCTCGAACCATCTTTCAACAAACTTAATGAGTAAAACATACAACGAAGAAACCTGCAAGATACAGGCTCACCACATGATAAAAGCATACATCCCCAATGGAAATCTACCTATTGTACTAAAAAGAATATAGCATGGCATTAGCAGTATTCCAAGTCATAAGGAAAATCAACCAGTTCTAAGTTAAGGGGCATTCTACAAAGCAGCCACTATTTAGTGACATGTAAAAATACTTTAAAACTGCAAGCATGGGCTGGCCAAATAGCTCAGTAGATTAAAGTGCTTTCAAGCAGGCGAAAGGGCGCAGGGGTTCAATCTCCAGGCCTGTAGTGCCCCCCGCCCCCTTGCTGAGATGGCAACTGAGAATGGGTGTGGTGGCATACACCTACAATCCCAGCTTTTGGGAGGCTGTAAACAGGTAGATCACCAGGAGTCTGATCTAGTAGCAAGACCCTGAACATCCTATAGACGCTTCCCTAAAATACAAAAAAAAAAGAAAACTGGTGAAATTCCCATGAACTCTTATCAACGTATTATCTTCAGCTCTTCACCCTTTCTTTGCTCTTCTTTGTGATACTAAAAAGGGTTTTTAGGGGCCTGAGGAGATAGCTCAGTGGCATAAGTGCCTGCCTGGCAAATGTAAGGTTCTGAGTTTGATCCCTGGTCCTGAAAAAAAAAAAGGGGGGATGTTATAAACTCTTCTCCTTTGCCAGCTGCAACAACTTTAGCTTCTATTAACTAAAGGCACTGAAGTGACAATGCAAAACACCAAAGAGCTGAAGCCCAAAGATTCCCTGCAACTAGACCAGCCAGTACCAGTTCCAGGACTTCCCAGTTGGCAAATGGTGGCTCTGGTTGCATGTTCAGGACAACACTCTATCCTCAAGGGTGGGGGTTCCAAATGGCTCTAGCAAGCAGCTTCCATGGTAGCTCCAGAGGGGCCCTTAAGACATCATACACAACCATCTCACTTGGCAGTGGTTTATGAACTGCTCTGAGGCGCAGTAGCAGCATCAGTAGGTAAGTCTGAGCTCAGCCTACGTAGCTTGGGTGAGACCCTGTCTCAAAAGAGAGAAGGACTGGGTTTGTAGCTCAGTGTGAAGGCTCTGGGTTCAATTTTCAACACCAGGGAAAGAAAAAAAAAAAAAAAAAAGAAAAAGAAACATAATCAGATATATATATATACACACACACACACACATATACATATACATATATATATATATTTTTTAAATGTATTTAGTATAGGGCCTATAGGGTCTCACTTCATAGATTGGACTTGTAGTGATTTTCCTGTTTTCAACCTCCTAAGCATGGGGCTTGCATACCCCATCATGCTCAATCTCAACTGGCTCAATAAGCCCTGGGGGTGGGGCCAGCAAAGCACACCAGGAATTGAATGTGGCCCACTGCGCTCTGCCTAAGCAGGGCCTTCAGTGTGCTGAGCTATCTGGCTGGCCTAATTAGCCATAATCTTAATGTTTAACTTTATATTGAGAAATAGGTGAATGTGATCTATCTTTAAATTTCTGGGAAAACAATATAGCTATTACTAAAATTAAGATTTCATCAACTTACATATTGAAGAAATATTTATTGTACCTATTATGTATCAGACATAATAGGCCTTGGGGATCAGCAGAAAAAGCAATGGTCTCTTATTTACTTAGACTATCTACTGGAAGTATGACAACACACGTCTCTATGGTTCTAAGTTCAATGTATTTAGTAAAAGGTGAAAGATTTATATGATTTGATGTGATAAAAGAGTATAAGTTCAATATATCGAGGCAATCAGTAACAGCTGATTCTAATCACTGCCATATATTAGCTATCTAATATTTCTCTAAATGCCTATCAAATCAAAGATAGGCATTTATTAGATTATTTATTAAATAATGCAGTTCAGTTCATTTGTTCACTCTCATTATTATGTTCCATTATGTGACAGCAATTATTCTAGCCACCAGAATTAGAGGCCAGTGGGGCATGGTAGTGAACACGTATAATCCCAGCATGGTAGTCTCAGGCAGGAGGATAGCAGTGAGTTTGAAGCCAACCTAGGCTTGAGGATAGCCTGAACTAGAGAAATCCTGTCTCAAAAAACCAAAACCAACCAAACAAACCAATCAACAGACCAGTCATCAGAGGAGGAAGACGAAATAAACAAGTACATAAAATAACTTCAAAGAGTGCTAAGTTACGAAAGAAAAGAAAAATCCAACTAAATTAAAAGAGCAAACACTTCTTAGCATTTATACAAATGGAAACTTACCAAAGAGAACTGAAATCCAGTGAACTTATATAAATATGAAATTCTGACTTATTTATAAAAAGATCACAGTATAAGGGCCGGCCAAACAGCTCAGCAGATTAAAGCACCTGCAAGCAGGCACAGGGGCCTGGGGTTCGATCCCCAGGCCTGCCTTGCTGGCCCTGCCCCCGGGGTGTGCTGAGATGGCAACTGAGACTGGTTATGGTGGCGCCTGTAATCCCAGCTCTTGGGAGGCTGTAAATAGGCAGAGCACTACAAGTCCGATCTAGTAGTGAGACCCTGCACATCCTGTAGACTCTTCCCTAAAATATTTTTTAAAAGAAATCACATAAAACAAATAATACAAAATAATTTTACTTTTTAAAGAGCAGTTGACAAGTTTTCATTTAAAAGCAAACAAAACCTGTCATAGAAATGTATCCCAAATTACATATAAAAATGTAAGAAAATGGGGACTAAGTGAAATATTCATGAAATTAAAAAGTTAAGAATAAATTATTGCAGTTGTCAATATAATGTATATTGCATTTTACTTTGTTTTCATTTATTTTTCCAAGTTTTAGATTCCACTACTACATGACTAATATATAATGCCAATGGTTCAGGGAAGCTTTACTTTTATTTTTTGGTAGCAGACACTGAACTCAGGACCTTGTGCTTCCTAGGCAGGTGCTGTGCCACTAAGCTATATCCTTAGCCAAACTTTACTTTTAGTTTTATCTTATGAGCTGTTGAGGATTTACTTAATAATTTGGAGGCTTGTTTGTTTTCATCAGGTTTGGTCCACCAATCTACTATTTTTTAATTAATTTTAACAAGAAATAATACTGAGAGTTTCAAAACACATTGGTAGGATAGCCACAATAATTGATACAATGCATATCATTGTCTTCACAGTAGTTGTTCAGAGTACAAGATGAAGACATGATAACTCTTCTAAACACTATTGGTACAAATATTTCTTGTCACTGAACTAAGAGAAAGTAGTTGTATACATAGAGCAATATTCCATAACAGTAGTGGGTTATTGGCAGAACTGGCCTTGTCGGAAGCTGTTGACTTGAGCCTTTTACAACTGTTGATAGCTTATAATAACAAAACACAGTAGCCATGACATTTTTGCCCCTGTAACTTTCTAGCTCTTGACTCCTTTCTGCACTGAAATAACTTTTTATAATATTTCTTAATATATCAAAGCTTAGTAAGAATGATCTTTTATAGCAGAACAGACTGAATTATAGAATAATATTCTTTATCTCATCCTATCATTTCTGATTCAATTTGATGTGATCATGTCTGAAATACAATAACACTATAATGAGAGTGAAATTAAGGGATTTTCAAATATTCCCATGTGCTTTGGAAGCAATTTATACAGAACTGACATATTGTTGAGTTTTAAAGAAAATTTCACTAAAAATTTCTGTTGTCCAGGTGTAATCATTAAACATTACTGGAACAGCACAATTACAACTCCAATACCTCACAAATTTATCTTTTCACTGTTTTTTCACTTCAGCTATCCTGAGTTATTTCAAAAGCTCTGTAACTCCAGTTTTCAATTCATTTTTTTCCTGAGTTTTGATATTCTTTCTAAAGATCAGAATCAAAGTTGTAATATATACTTTTTAATGCATCATACAACATATGGTGGCATAATTAATAAATAGTTTTGAAGATGTGATGTTTTCAAATATCTAAACTACCTGACATTTACATTAAGGACAAAGTCAATTACTATAATACGATAGTATCTTACATTCCTAAGTGAAGAAAAATTTAAATTACAGGCCAATGGAACAAAATGTAACCTTTTTCTAAGTTCAAAGACCATTTTATTTTATGGCTGGAGGGACAGGAGGAGGTCCAGGAAGTCTCAGAACTCATGAAAAGCTTTGCTACTGTCCTCAGGATGAAAATTCTATCACATGTTTTAAAGTGACTTAATGATCTGACTCCCAGTCACCATTCACACCCAGTTTTGCTACTCACATTCTGCTGAGTCAAACTCTCCCAGACCTCTGAAAGTGCCCTACCATCAAGTGATCATTTCCTTTCTTTTCTTCAGGAAACCAAGACTGAGGTACTACTCCAGCACACTTCCAAGATACCGAGCAATTACACTGCTTTCAACTGTCCTTGTCCATGACACTAAGCACAGAAACTGCATTCCTCATTCTGTGCACACAGCCTGGTATACCATAGGATCACAGTAATTGTGGAAAGAAGAAAGGAAAGGAGATTCTGACTTACCTGTGTTTCTTGATGGAGAAGTCTATCCTCAATTCCTGATTGACGCTCACAAAGGCAAGCGGTTGATTACAATGACAACCAGGAAAGTATAAAACTTCATTTATATCAATTCACCATTTGTACTGGAAAGTACACTTAACATAATGATAGTAAAACAAAGACATTTCTACATAATTATAGGTACATGGGTGATACAAAGTTAGATAACTATAATCTTGTTAATGTAAAAATGAAGTGAACTGAGATGCAAGACTATTATCACAAACCAAAATTCTAGGGGCTGGGAAGATAGCTCACTAGAATAAGCACTTCCCTGGCAAGTGCAAGGGCCTGAGTTCAAACTTTTACAAAGTTCTGCAAAAAACAAACAAAAATCTCCCCCCAAAACCCCCCAAAATTCTAGTTACCTATCTCAGAAATTCTCCACTATGCACATCCCGTGTAGGATAAACAGAAACCCTTCCTTCGGGAAATATAGCAAAATCAAGCCTAGTTTTTAAGCTACAGCTACACGAAATACACTGGTATTTAGCTACTGTTGCTGAGAGAAATGTCCACTGTGATAGTAAAGGATGATATCTCGGTTACTTTTCTCTTGTTGCTGGGCCAAAATACCTGACACTCAAAATTAAGGAAGGAAAGGTTTGTTTAGCTCACAGTTTATGGAGATTTCAGTTCATAATCAGTGGGCTCCAAGGCAGAGTGGCACATGGCACAGGGCAGCAGTTCATGGCAGCAGAAAACAGTAAAACAGCAAGTGCCAAAAGGGCAGGAGCAGTGGCAGTAGCAGTGGCAGTTTTAGCGGCAGCGGCAGCAGCAGCAGCAGCAGAGATGGAGGCAAGCTTCTCTCCCTTTCTTGTACTGCCTTCAGGCTATCTGCACCAGGGTGAATATAGCACTCACACCCATAATCCCAGCAGCATTTACACCCATAATCCCAGCATGGCATCATGAATTAATCACAAACTCTAAGAAAAACGCTATGAAACACTACGGGCATGTAATAAAAAATGGTGGGGACGGGGTAGTTATTGCATGTAATATCTATCTACCTTTTTAATACAAACAAAAACATTTGATAATATCTGATTTTAATTACAAAGTTTGCTTTGCTTTTTGTTGCAATTTGAATGTTTGTTGTGTTTTGCACTAGAAAGGCCAAATGTAACACAAGTTTAAAAAAGCTTAAATTCCAGAAAACTCACAAACGCTAAAATATCTTGTAATATTTTTATAGTATTCAAATTTTCAAATATCTTACATAGCATATTAGGAAATTTGACTTTCGCATTTAAAGAGTTTTTATGAGAAAGGTTGTTTGCTTAGCACTTGTGGTCTATTACTACAATGAAAATCATGTAATAACATTCCTCAAAACAGATAATTAAATCTAGTAACTACCAAGTGGTTGTTATGGTTGATTCTTATGACTGAAAATTTATTAAGAATTCCATCATGCCATACAAAAGCTACCATAAAACTCAGTTATAAAAGTTAAGGGATGTACAGGTAAATACGCACACCATCTGCAGATCAGGTTGTCACTGTACTGAAAAATGGAGAATTAAAAGCCTTGAGTTCCTACGCTCACACTCGCCACGGCCGCATTCAAGGGGTGGGTCTGCAGCCCGTGGCCTTCAGCCTCCGCCGGATTCTCCCACGGGCAGCCCCATCAGGACAGCCCACAAGGATCCCAATCCACCGCCCACGGTCCCGGGCTACTGGGCCCCGCACTCCTCCCCGCCCAGAGGCATCCGAGGAGGGCGGAGCCTGGGCGGGCTCACCAAAACGGCCGGTCTCGTACCTGTGCGGAGGCACCGAGGCTGGCTTCGCGCGCCGCGACATTCACGCGGCCGTGATGCCAGGCCGCTCCTGCCCCTGCTAGGGCCACGCCGGCGACTGCAGCTGCCAAGGGGCCCGGGCTCGGCATGGCCCGTCGGCTGGCCGCAAGTCCGCGCCGCAGTCTCGCGCCCCAAGCCACCAGCCGGACACTCGACCCCGCAGCCGCCGCCATCTTTGCGGAAGTGCCGAGCGCAGCGTTTCACCCTTTCTCCCCTCCCAAGGTTTGAGAGCGCTTAAACAGCCCAGCTCTCGCGAGATCTGGTGGATTCCGCCTCTCCTTCGTCGCCTGGCCTTCGTAGCTTGGCGGAGTTCTCGCAGCTCGGAGCAGGGCAGGGTTCTAGGCGAGTGGGAATGGGAGAGGTGGAGAAGGTGTAAGTAGAGCACAGACTGGTCTCCCTGGTGCACGCTAGACTGGCTAGTGCGCCTGTTGCTAGGACTCCCTGACTGTAGTTGTAGACCAGTCAAAAGCAAAGGGAAGGAGGCCCAAGGTTTGGTGATAAAGTGAGCCCAGGAACTCGCATTCCGTGTTCTGATTTTAGGACAATTTTGTTTGCAGGTCTCGAAGTTAGCAGTGGAGAGAAGGGTGCAGTTGTGTTTGTTGGAGTGGTCTTACAGCCACAGCCCCGCGGGGGTTGGGTTATGTCCCTGAAGAAGCCTACACCTTTACATCACCATATTTGCTGTAAACAAGTCTAAATTAAGAATTTATTGACAAAACTTTATATCGTTTACATATACTGGACGTATCTTTTCATAAGCCATTTTAAGTAACGTCAGTTTGGTAAACTCTTGTTTTACAAAAATGTGTGTGTTCTCTTTATCCCTCTTTTGCAGCTAACAAAATTTTAAAATTAATAAAACAAATTTATTCTTCTTGTTTCTAGCTCCTCCCCTCCACTCCCC